>PVKZ01003769.1:0-115194 GCA_004027375.1 Macroglossus sobrinus | reverse complement strand
TATGTCTGAGAGGAAAGTGGGGTGCTTGGATTCTTAGAAATAATAATGGCTCACATTCGTGGTGCTTACTATATACAAGCATTGTTCACATCACTTGAAATCTCTCCAGACTGTGATAGTTTCGAATATCTAACATGCTAGATGGATGCGTACTAAAACCTTGACCTCTTGGAGAGTAGGACACATTTTTATGTTGTCGAGTGGAAGGAGAAATAGTTCTAATTTCTGGAATCCTAACTTTGAGTAAAGCTGACCTTCTCAAGACATAGAAAGCACACTTCTTTTTTTGGAAATACCAGAGGATAGGTCTTCTAAGGCCATTTGCTTCCCTGAAATAACTAACTTGCTCTTTTAAATTTGTTATTTTGGTGAGATCTCAGTTAAATCACACACCTAGGGTATTAATCTAGTTCAAAATTTTTGTTTATTTCAAGCCGGGCTTTTTTGTCTCAAAGTAAACCTGAAGGTTATACAGAGAGAAAGACAAAACAAGCCACAAAACTGTTCCTCTGGTGTGTCTGTTTAGCAACAGAGCTTCCTGTTTTTAGGTGGAAACGTACATTTTTTTCACGAGAAGGAGGAGAGTCGGGAGGGATGGCGCGGCTGCCTCCTGGAGCCCTCCTCCTGGCACACACTTGGCGCTTGGAAGTTCATTGCTCTCCTGCTTCTTGAGAATGTGTGTGCAAAATAGTAGCTATTTTTCACTGTTCAGTGAGTTGTTACGTTCTAGACATAAACATTTTATAAGTGGGTCTTAGCTTGAAATAATAATTAGAACCATGGCATCTGTCAGTGGGGCACATATAGTATTCTGGGGGTGAGTACATAGTACATGCCTCAACTTTAAAATTTAGAAAGCTAGATTATAAAGCAATGTGACTGACTTTTAAAAACAAATGAAAAATTTGTTTAGACACCACTGAACCTTAATTTTTTTCATCTAGGGAGATGCTGTGCATTTATTAACAGTGTCATAGCCATTAATAACTTTTGGGCTCAGCCTGTGTGCCTTGGATCCATTTTGGCTGTGTTTGGTAGTTGTATGTCATAATATTTTTGAGACATTTTTGACTCATTGTGGAAACAGCTAATGGTGTTTTAGAGCCAAGTCAGTGAAGGGCATGGAGAGATTGACGTGTCATAGAAACCACGTGGGCTCACCAAGAATGTGCAGTTTATAAACTGTTTCTGAAATTACTTCTAAAAGGGGGGTAAGAGTATTTTGACTAAAGCAGAGTTATTCACATAAACTTACAGTTTCCTTAGGTGACCATTTGGCGAGTAGATCATCCCTGGATGGAGAAGTTTCTAGAACAGTGCTGCACAGCACAGCTTTCTGCGATGGTGGAAGTCCTTCCCTGTGCTGCACTGTGGCTCTCGAACACTTGCAATGTGGCCGATGTGACTGAGGAACCGAATCTGACACTTTATTTCATTTTAAAAGAACTTTCCGTTTAAACAGTGCGTGTGGCTACTGGCTACCATATTGGCAAGTGCAGATCTGGACTGTTGAGCTTTCAGCCTGACTCAGAGATGGGGGTGAGCAATTTATGGTACGATAACCAAAAGTTATCCCCGACCCTGTCTGCGCAGAAGAGTAGAAAGGTACAGAGTTTGTCATTGTATTCAGTGGTGTCTAATCTTTATAGCCTCTCCTCCTTTAGTCTTGCTAAGGTGTTATCTGAAGGTTTTAGATGAGAAACCTTCTTTTGTATTTGCAGTTTAATCATCAACTTTGGATGTTCATGGCACTTCTTCCCTAAGATTTAAGACCTGCCCTGGCAGCCCTGTCTGTTACCCGTACCATGGTTGGAGCGAATGAGACTTGGAGAAGGGGCTGCCAACCCTTGGTTTAAATCTTCGCTTTGATCTTGGCGGTTAGGTTAGAGTAACTGAAATGGACAAATGCAATAAGTGTAGGGCTTGAGGGGAAACTGGACCTCTTTCATTTGTACCAGTAGGATCTTGACAGAAAGGGGGCTTTTCAGTTGAGGTGCAAAGCAAGGAAAAACTGATCACAGCAGATGTCTTCACTGATCTCTAAGGCTCTTTATGGTCTCCTTTCGATGTACTTTTCTACCTTGATTTCTTACAAGAATCTTCTGATGTTAGGACAAGTTCTCACTCTCTTATTCACATGCTTTATACATTTCTTCCTTCTTTGTCTCTTCTGGGATCTTTTTTCCCTCTGCCCTTTTAGAAATCATGACTGCTAGCACTTGTACAACGCTGTCACTTTCCCTTGAGTCCCACTCCAATCCCGCCTTGCCTGGGAAGCCTTTTCTCTTTGCCCAAGGCCACCCCACCCTGCCATCTTCTAAAACACTTGCAAGATCGTCACCTCGTTTGGTATTTCTCATAAGTCACGTTGTATTTTTAGTTATTTTTCATATGTATGAGTCTTCCCTCTCCAACTCCATTATACACCTCTCTCGCTGAGGTCTACGCCATGTGTTTTTCTGTCACCTGTAGCAAGCACCAAGTATGACTTTTTAAAGTACTGGATACACCCCAACTGGTTTGTGCAATCATTTACACAACTGAGACCGTTTTTCACATCTTTTAGTTTAGCAAGACACAATCGCCTTCATTTTGGTGTATTTTCATGTTTAAAAATGGTAAATTATGCACATGAAACGTGTATGTGTGTGTGTGTGCGTGCGCGTATGCGTGTGTACAATTTAACAAGATACCCGGGACATTTGTATGTTCATAATGAACAATGAAATGAAAACCCATCTACACCTCACCATGCAATTTAAGAAATTGTACATTATATATGTTGGGTTTCAATGTTGTGTTTGTAACCAGTTATTATAAAATATAACATAATTTTTTTGTTTGTTAGATTCCAGGTTTATTGTGTTTAGGTTGCTTTCTTCATAAATACACTTTTTTTTTGTATACAACCTCTTAATTGCAGTGTAAGACAGATAATTTTATACTCCACCATTCATCCCTGTACCTCTGGGTATCTGCTAATTGAGCCCAGTTCTTGACTCCTTCTTTCCTTCCCCAACTCTTTAACCCTGGAGATGATCAGTCTTCTGTCTCTATGACCAGCCTCTTCTAACGGTTCTCCTTCCCTCTGGCCTTGTCTTGAACTTGGCTGCCCCCGAAGGCTGTTTGGCTGTTTCCGGTGCAGCCCTCTGAAGAGCTTACCTGCCTCAGGGCCAGGGAGGGGATGGTGGTCGGCCTGTACTAATCTGTCCTTCAAAAACCCAGCTCCCTCGAACATCGAACATCGTCTGTGGCCCACATCCCCTGCCTCTGTCTCTTCCCTTCATTCCTTTTAACATTTGCTTCCTTCTTGCTATCAGTCTTTCCCTCCTCCCCTTATTTGTATAATCCCTTTAACACTCAGGCCTCTCAGCTCCATCCTTAAAGCGTCTCACTCTAACCACCACCTCTTAGCCACCAACCCTGCTACTCAAAGGGAGTGGTGTCCTCAACATGGCAGTGTTACTGTCCCCTGTGAGTGTTCAGAAGCAGAATGGGAGGCCTCGCCCCAGACCTGCGGGGCCAGAATCTGCAGGTAACGAGATTTCCGGCAGATGCGTGTGCACATTTGCACATGCAGTGTCGTTGTCGTAGTAGCCCATCGCCCTGTGAGGCCGCTCATGCCTTGGGCTTACCTCCTCTTCACTGCCACACCCACCTTGTCTGTACGGCTCTGTCCCCCATCTCACATTCCCTGTCCCGTTTAATCACTTTTTTAAAGTCCCCATCAGCTCCTGTGCTTTTTCCTTCCAGTTTAACTGCTCCTGTGCTTTTTCCTTCCAGTTTAACTGGTAAAATGTTGATTATGGTTGAACTTGGCCACCACCCACTGTCCTTGTACCTGCGCCTGAGCAGAAGCTCGTTATTAGAGGAAAAACCATGGAGATTGGTTCACTTTAAATTCATGACCACCAGCCTGGGCACTTGGTGCTGCTTGGCGTTTTGACTCTGGTTCTCTAGTAAACCCCCATTTCCTTACTCAGAGGAAAACATTGTGTGTGTGTGTGTGTGTGTGTCTGTCTGTCTGTCTGTCTCTCTGTCTCTTACATAGTAGTTTCTCGGGAAATTTTGTTGAAGGAGTGGATGACTTGTTAAAAAAAATTTCACTTGAGTAAATTTGAAGACGACATTGGCGAGTCACAAATCGAGAAGCATCTCATCTGGCAACTCAAAGGAATGGAAGATTTTTAAAGGAAGAAGCGCGGGGTAACGGAGCTACTGACAGAAGAACAGAAAGGATTATTGGGGGGCCCAGACGTCTTTTCTTTGGGGGAGGAGAAGGGGAAGGGTTTTCATCGTGCAGGTTGCCGCCTCTTTCTGTGGGGGTTGGAGAGGGCTCGTGTGACAGATGACTGGTGTTTGCCCAGAAAATTCCAGACCGGTTAAGGCCGTTACTGGGAGAGGGTGAAACTGTGGTTAGATCTGGTATTCAATCTCGCTTTGCTGTCGAGGGCTTTTAGTACCAGCGATGCCATTTTGGGCCTGTGGTTTTCCTTTCACACCGTCTCGTGGGAAGATTTCCTCCAGAGAGCTAATCTATTAGGCAAAGCACCAAGTCCCCAAAGTGCCACCACTTCTTTAATTGAGTGACTGTGGGAAAGCCACTTAACCTCTCGGACCTCGGTGCTCCTTGTTCATTCATGGAGTGGGCATAATAATCATCGTTCCTCTACCTTCAGAGTTATTTTGAGACACAGATGAGGCATTTATGTATCTGTAATTTGTGGACAAATGTAACTCTTGGTGCCGTACATGGGTACTTCATTATAATAACGCTAGTCCTGTTTTTAATTGTGTGTGGTCTCCTCTAAGGACTCTGGAATCATACTGTGTTCACATCTCTGCTGCTTAGCCAAGTGACCTTCGGTGGCAGGTCATTCATTAACTACTGAAGAAAAACTGAGGTGTTCCTTCATTTAAGAATGGATGATAATAACAGCAGCTAATCCATGGTATTGTAAGGCTCAAGTGGATAATAATATGCATAAAATTTATTTCTGAATTATAATATTCTGTGCGCTGTGATCTTTTCATGTTGAGAGGGTGGGGAAGAAGGGTATTTTGTTTTATTGTAGGTCCAAAACTCTTGATTCATTGAGCAAAGGCATCAAAATTCAAATATGCTTGGTTTATTAGCGAGGCAAGAACATCTTGTTTTCTTTTGCGTGGGTTTTGGAATGGATTTGTTTCAACGTGACATTCGCTGACTTTGAACCAGTCCGAAGAGTTGTTGCTTCTAGTCATTGTATTCTGTGGGTAACCATGACCAAGACTTTCACCTTTTGTTTCTCGGTGAATTGATTTTTTTTTTTTAGAGCAGGCCTGACATGCCATCCGTTAATCATGCATGGAGAGGAGACGTAAATGGGAAGATTTTGGAAAAACCAACACTGGGAGTGTCACTCCTGGTTCTTTGATGGGGATGGACTAGATTTTTCTTCTTCATTAAACCTGGGCCACAGTTCCCTGCTTTGGGATTCAAGTAACTGTGATAACAGCTGGGTCAGAGGCCTGAGGGTTACAGAACGGAAGTCACAGACTTCAAGTTCATGGCCATTCTTAGGCTCCTGAGGACCGCATGCCTGTTTCTGAGGCTGAGGCTTCTAGTCAGTCAGATGGTTGTCATCTTAGGATGCTGAGCTGCAGGGTTTGACACTGGCTGAGGCTTCCGTAGTCGCTTACCATGGTGGTTTTCAAAATTTCTCTGTAAGGAGTGCTTGACCTGAGCCTGAGAATTCGTTGCGTTGACTGAGTAAAATATTTTAAGGACTACTTAATCTTTTCTTCTTACTAGCATGATAGTGTTTCCTAGCCAGTGTGCCTCCTTTGTCTGTTCTGTTCTTACCTACCAGAACCATGTCACTTTATGGTATTGGGCCGAGGTGAAGATATAACAAGGCCCCATGGTAGTGTCGCGCTTAGCCTATCATCCTCCTCAAATTTTTTGGACATGTAAATAGCCTTTCTCAGCGGAATCTAGAGGGGACTCAGTTGCTTTCACCCGTCTAAGCGAGTAACTCTGCGCTCAGCTCACGGGCTGTGTATGGTGAGAGTCTGACCGTAAAGCAGGTGTTTTCAGGTCTGATTCTGGATCAGAACCACCTGACCCGGCACACAGACTCCTGTCCCCACTACCAGCATCTGGCAGGGCTGACAATGGTAAGGAGCCTGGGACTTTTGTATTACTACTCAGGAGTGGCAACCACTGTCTTCAGATAAACAGCAGTTTTTTCTGTTAATCAGAATCTTCCCCCAAACTACACAGTCAATTTACCTTTTTTCTTTTTTTTTGTATTTAACAGATTATTTAAAATTTTTTTTTATTTCAATTACAGTTGACATTCAACATCATATTAGTTTCTGGTGTACAGCATAGTGGTTAGACATTTATATAACTTACAAAATGATCCCCCCGATAAGTCTAGTACCCACCTGGCACTGTACATGTTTATTACAATGTTATTGACTATATTCCCTGTGCTGTACTGTCCATCCTCGTGACTGTTTTATAACTTCGTAATTCCTTCACTTTTTTCACTGAGTGAAATCGTATGGTATTTGTCTTTCTCTGTCCGACTTATTTCACTTAGCACAATACCCTCTAGGTCCACCCATGTCGTTGCAAATGGTAATATCATTTATTTTTATGGCCGAATAATATTCCATTGTATATATGTACCATGTCTTTATCCAGTTGTCTGTTGATGGGCACTTAGGTTGCTTTTATATCTTGGCCGTTGTAAATAATGCTGTAATGAACATAGTGATGCATATATCTTTTTGAATTAGTTTTTCGGATTTCTTTGGATAAATACCCAGAAGTAGAATTGCTGGGTCATATGGTGGTTCTAGTTTTAATTTTTTGAGGAACCTCCATACTGTTTCCCATAGTGGCTACCCCAGTATGTAATCCCACCAACAGCGCATGAGGGTTCCCTTTTCTCCACATCCTCACCAATGCTTGTTGTTTGTTGATTTATTGATAACAGCCATCTGACAGGTGTGAGATGAAATCTCATTGTGGTTTTGATTTGCATGTTTCTGATGATTAGTGATGTCGAACATCTTTTCATTTGTCTGTTGGCCATCCGTATGTCTTCTTTGAAGAAATGTCTAATGAGGTCCTTTGCCCATATTATATTTGGATTGTTTGTTTTTTGGGGTATTAAGTTATATGAGTTCTTCATAAATTTTGGATATTAACCCTTTATCAGATGTATCATTTACAAATATCTGCTGCCATTCAGTCCGTTGTCTTTTCATTTTGTTGATGGTTTCCTTTGCTGTGCAAAAACTTTTTAGTTTGATGTCTCATTTGTTTATTTTTCTTTTGTTTCCCTTACTCAAGGAAGTATAGCAAAAAAAAAAAAATTTTTTTTTTCTAAGAGCCATGTCAGTGAGTTTACTGTCTAGGTTTTCTTCTAGGAGTTTCTGGTCTTATATGTAAGTCTGGTCTTTAATTATTTTGAATTTATTTTTGTTATATGGTGTGAGAAAGTGGTCTACTTTCACTCTTTTGCATGTATCTATCCAATTTTCTCAGCACCGTTTACCCCATTTTATATTCTTGTCCCTTTTGTCATAGATTAGTTAACCATCTAGGTGTGGGTTTATTTTGGGGCTGTCTATTCTGTTCCATTAATCTATGTTTTTATGCCAGTACCATGCTGTTTTGATTGCTCTAGCCTTAGAGTTTGATGTCAGGTACACACAGTTTACCTTGGACTTTAAAAAGGACACCATATAATTTGCGACCTTCTTAAGAACCATGGAGAATCTTTAGAGTGAACCTAACGAGGCAACTCTCTGGCTGTGATTTCCATTCAGCCTGATTATCTTTGAATAGAAAAACTTACGTGGCTGTAGTATTCGTTCCTGAGGCTGTTGTGACAAGTCACCACAAACTGGGGGGCTTAAAACAGCGGAAATGTGTTCTCTCACAATCGTGGAGGCCAGAAGTCCAAGATCAAGGTGTCAGCAGGCTGCTTCCTTCTGGAGCTCGGAGGGAGAATCCATTCTGTGCCTCTGTGCCAACTTCTGGTGGCTGCCAGCCTTCCTGCCTTTAGACATCACCTTCACCTGGCCTTTCCCTCTGTCTTCTCTTCCAATAAGGTCATCTAGAATGATCTCATCTCAAGATCCTTAGCTGAATTACATCTGTTGTGACTCTTTTTTCAAATAAGGTCACATTCACGGGTTCCAGATGGATATATCTTTTTGGGGAGGCCACCGTTCAACCCACTGCAAAGACCATAGCAGGCTTCTCTGGCACCCTGGCCAGATTGTTTGCACACACCTGGCACTGCTCGTGAGAGAGACAGGGTCGGAGAGAGGCCTGAGCCTCAGCGTCCACGCTCTGCCAGCAGAGAAGAAGGCACAGTGCAGTACGCGAGAGAGTTTATAAATAGCAGCATCTTCTCTTTGACTTGTTCTGTTTTTAGGTATTGTTTTATGAAATACTTTCCCATGTTCCAAAACCCCAAGGTCGTCTTCCTCTCTTCAAGAGAATACGACAAAATACCATTTTTCCTGAGTCTGGAAGTTGTACTCATACCTGGTCTCGAGGAAGTCAGAAGCATGTTCAGTTTCTGTAGACAGAACAAAAGTAATTTTCCTCAGCATTCCCCAGATACAGCTCTTTCTTAGAGTTGGAACCCTTTTCTAGTTTAACATATACATAATTTTATGTCCAGTATTGCAAATTCTGTGGATTTAAGGAGATGCACAGTTAAAGTAGGCTTGTGGTCACAAAACTTTTCAATATGGAAGCAAATGGAGTCCAAACTGAAGACTCCCCCTCTCTCCCCACCGTTGAGTACACATTTTTCTGAACCCTCCTCTGCGAGCTGCGTGTTTGTAGGCACTGTCCTGAGCTGGTATTGTTAGACACTATACAGAAAAGTGAATGTATGGCCAGTGTTAGCTTCTTTTCTTCAGGATAGCAAATTGCTTTTAAATCCATGGCAGCAGCATTTCATGTTTTTAATATCTAGCGTTTTCTAGGATCCTAATTGCAGGCAGAAATGGTTGATTATCCTATACAAAGAAAAGTTTAGGCTGTAAAAGCTATTTTATTTAATTTTTTTCTCTAATATTTTTTTAATTAATTAACATTTTAATGGTGACTTTGGTTAACAAAATCCAATAAATTTCAGCTATACACTCTAACAGTAAGGCATATATATATTTCCACTGTGTTCACCTCCCATAGTTAAATTTTTTTCTGTCACCACATATTTGACCCCCTTTACCCTGTCTACCTCATTACCCCACCTCCCCCCTACCCTCTGTGTAAAAGCTACTTTAATAATAACTCTTGTTTCTTTCTCTTATTTTATATTTTTCTCTTTGCAGATTTAACTCACAGACTGACTTCACTATAGAAACACCCACAGTCGTATCAATGGTCGGGGAAAGATAGTGACAACAGGCAAAGGAAAAGCGGCTCTGACATACTGAGGACCATGAGTATGCTCAAACCAAGCGGGCTTAAGGTCCCCACCAAGATCCTCAAACCTGGAAGCACAGCTTTGAAGACACCTGCATCTGGTAATGCTTCGTGCTTTTACTTGACAGCAAACGAATTGTCATCCTGAATGAAGACTTCAGTTTGAAACTTTAAAAAAGATGATTTCACAGAACTTCATATGCTTGGAAATATTTGAAACACTTTTAAATAAGACAGTGGAAGTTTATGTCTAGGTCTGATGCTTGCTCTTATGGTCTTTTAGTTTACATAAACTGTTAAACATCTTATCAACCATTCCCTAGTAAAGAACAATGCCTGCGAGGAGGCTCTCTTGGTAGGCCCTCAGAAACCATGCAGCATGAACAAATACATTATCTCATTTAATCTGCATTTAAAAAACCCTCAAGGTAGCTATCACTTTCCCTTTGCAGATGAAGACATTGAAACTCAGAGAGATTGTATAATACCCTAAGTTCATAATATGCCCAGGAAATGGTAGAGGGATTAAGAATGTGGGCTTTCTTTGCCAATTCACGCCAAATATTTTATGAATGCTTATAGGGTAAATGCATGAATTTATTTCCAATGTAAATACCACATTTCTGGCAAAATTTAACTTCTGCCTTTACCATAGAGAGTGCACAGAGTTGTCTTGCCTTAACGGGGAGTTTGGCCAAGTGCTATCTTTTTCCTTGCTGTGATTTCCATCTCTGCTAGCAAAGAATAGGGTTTATTGGGTTGTCTGGGGATAATGATGATGGGGATTGGAGCTCTGAACCTTCTCCTGCAGCAAGCCCAATTATGCATTTCTGGTTAAATGGTCCTAGTGTTGCCAGCTTTCGTGGCTGACTCAAACGTGGGAACAGCCCATCCCAGCGGATTCAAACGGGTGTTTGAGCCTTCTGTGCAGGGTGGGGTGGGGGTAATGAATGAACTCAGACCTAAATTATGAACTGGGAAAAGGACTGATTATTTTCTTGTTTTCACTTCTTCGAAGCTTAATTACAAGGAAGGATTAAATCTCACCTGCTCGCTGAATTTCAACAGCCTCAAAAATGGCAGTGATGAATCAAGTACTTTTTGCCTCCCTGCTAAAAACAGCACGCGTCTGGAAGAGTTGTGGCTGCTCCTGTTGCTTTCGGCGTTCTCTAGTTTATTTTCTTTTAGTTCGGTTTGTCTGCTTGAATGTGCAACTGAATCTTTTCTGATCCTTCCTTCTGTCTTCAGTTGCAGCTCCAGCAGAAAAAGCACCATCCAGCGACAAAGCATCAAGCACGCCATCTGAGACGCAAGAGGAGTTCGTGGACGACTTTCGCGTTGGGGAGCGAGTCTGGGTGAATGGGAACAAGCCCGGATTTATCCAGTTTCTGGGAGAAACGCAGTTCGCGCCGGGCCAGTGGGCCGGGATAGTGCTGGATGAACCCATCGGGAAGAATGACGGCTCGGTGGCCGGAGTGCGGTATTTCCAGTGCGAACCTTTGAAGGGCATTTTCACCCGGCCTTCCAAGTTGACGAGGAAGGTGCAGGCAGAAGATGAAGCCAACGGCCTGCAGGCGACCCATGCTTCGAGGACGGCGTCGCCCCTGTCCACTTCTGCCGCCAGCGTGACGACGTCCTCTCCGGCGACCCCCTCGAATATTCCTCAGAAATCGTCCCAGCCGGCAGCAAAGGAGCCTTCAGCCACGCCTCAGCTCAGCAACCTTACCAAAACTGCCAGCGAATCCATCTCCAACCTTTCCGAGGCCGGCTCGATCAAGAAAGGGGAACGGGAGCTCAGAATCGGAGACAGAGTGTTGGTGAGTCCAGGGACCTTCTCGAGTCGCTGAACTGAGCTGTGATCACGATTAGGGGCTGAAACGCACAGAGGCGCAGAGTCAGTTCTGGAAGGGCGACCACTCATTTATAGAGAAGTCAACCAGCTTTTTAGTTTAGTTTACGTGTAAACATGCAGCAAACTAGAACCTGGCCTGTCCCCTGAGCTCGGTTTAGTTCACAGGATATAAAATTTCATAACTGGAAAATATTAAGGTAACTTTATTTGACAAAACAGACTCAGAAGTGGACTTAGATGTCTTTATAAAAGTTTTTATTTTTTAAAATTTTTTTGGTTTTGAATTTGTAAGGGTATAGAAAAAGTCTTCCCTTCTCACCAACCAATGTGAGAAATGATTAAAATACTAGTCAAGTAGTGTGCCGCTTGGCTGCTAAAACAGATAAAATGACAAGGTCAGGTTGGCCTAGCTCATAGCAGAAGACTTCCATGCGGACATCGTGCTTAAGGACACCTGAAGAAGACTAGGAACTGGCCAGGCAGAAGGGGGTGGCCGTGGCGACAGGGAGCGTCCTGTCAGGAAAGGGCACACCCGGGAGAGGGGAAGGGGCTGGCGCCTCTGAGGAAGAGGCTGTGTCCTTTCTCAGGTGCAGTGAGCCCGTGGTAGGAGGTGAGACTCACTAACGAGGTGGGGTCGCGGGGACTGGTGACATAGGCCTATACGGATAGGTCGGATAGATCGTGTGAAGGATGTTGATTTCAACCTTAGGAACAACAAGAAAGGTGGATGATGTGATTATATCTGTAGTTTGGAAAGATCGCGCTGGCTGCTTTGGAAATAATCAAGGTGGGTGAGGGTGGATTTGAGGTGGCCATGAGCGGGGGGCGGGGGAAAGAGAGAGAGAGAGAGACAGAGACAGAGACAGAGACAGACAGAGACAGACAGAGAGAGAGGAGTTTGAAGATAAGCAGTGGGGAAAGCAGTGAGCAGTGATGGATATGGGTTTCCTGAGCACACACGGGGGTGCGTTGGCCTTTGAGTCGGGGCCTTGCTCCATTTTTATAGGAAGGAAGAAGGAGACTCCACAGATGCAGGCTGGTTTGTGGAGATGGGAATGACATGTTTCTAGGACAATTTTAATTACACATTCACAACGAGCATACAGTATTTTATTTGAACCCGTGAGAGTCTAAAATCTTATGAGTGTGTTTTTTGGAGGTGATAAAATTATTTACTACCTTTGGTTAGTATTTCTAGGAGAAATTACAAGAGTACCTTAAAATCACAGTGTTTTAGAGCTGGAAAGGATCTTTTAAGATCACCAAATGCCTCTTCTTGCCTCTAATACTGCAGCCCAGAGAAGAAATGCGACTTGCCTTCAAGGCAGATGGCCGTGTGATGTATATACACTCGTATATCACTAGGCCCTCTAGTTCTGTTTAATAAAAATGTTTGCTGTAGAAATATAAAACATTTTTACTTCGAAATGTTTTAAGGAAATGATATTTACAAATCTAAAATATTTTATCTGGAATTTCCCTAATTAAAAAAAATTCTGTCAATGAACAGAATCCTGATGAACTAAGGTTATCCTGTCACTGTTACGTGAGGGAAGGTGTAGCGTTTTCCAGTCCCAGCCAGAGCGCCCTCTTGGTTCCTGCCATGTCGAATGTAGCACTGAGAAGTCCGCATTCAGCCTGTCCTCTCTGTCCACCTTGGCCCGTGTAGCTCGTTTGTCCTCCCCTGGCAGGAAGAGCAGGAAAGGGCATGTCCGCAGTAGGTGTGACCTTTAGCCAGGCGACCTCTGTGAGGTCCTGAGATATGACTGTATCAGGCGTCCTGTCTTGAGGGCAGTCAGGGCTTGGAGAAGCTCACCCTGTCACCTCTGCCCTTAGTCATCAGCGGGGTGACTGAGGACAGTGAGTCGTGCTGGCTTTGGTACTATAACGACCCACCCACGTCCTTCCCGGCGCTCTCAGGCCTTGTGGGCCGTCCACGGGTTGTGTCAGCTGAAGCTTCTCTGGGGGGACACTGCAACGAGCTTGTATCTCAGCGACATGCCGCCTTCCAGACTGCAGTCCCCGGGGTAGCGAGCTGCTCTGAATGCTTGTGAGGTGGTTTGGCTGCATTTGGGGGGGTATCTGATATTTCAAGGATGTGACGTCAGGTTCCCGAGACACTTGACTGACTCCCAGCAGTTCTGTTTCAGCGTGGCTGTCTCCATGTCTGGGACAGGATGTCCTGTGCTGGATTCCTGCTCGTGACCATGCAGAGAAGGAAACGGCAGCCTTTTTTTTTTTTTTTTTTTTTGAAGTGACAAGCTTTGTTTTTCTATGAGCTGCTCTCAGGGTCCTTACTCTAAGAACCTTATAGTATAAATCTGTAGGTCTTTTAGATACTGGGAAAGGGGGAACTATCTTCCTAAGAATTAAAAAACATATTTATAAGATTTATTTTGCCTGTGTTTGAACTTTAAATAACTTGCAGTTCACCTCCTATGTCCTTTTCTGTGTGTCTGTCTTTTTTTGTTCCACATTACGTTTCTGAGATTTCTCTAAAATATAGACATTAAAAACACTCGTATTGGGGTACTATAGAGACACCATTTCACAGTGTACTTAGGTAGACCGGGGCATCTGCATGCTCGGAAACACTGTTCATTCAGAGAGTACGCTGCTGTTTGTAAGCGCCGCAGCTAATTTAGTCACATCCATTTAGATTGCTCCCGCTTTTCCTCCTAGAAGTCAAGTTTCTGAGTCAAAGAATGTGTGAACATGTAAAATTATAGTAGATATTGCCAAATTACAATCCGAAAAGCCTTTCCCGTCTTATGTTCCCACGGACAGTGCATAGGTCTGTCCTCTCCGATCATTCGATTTCTTCTGTTTTTCTCCGTCCTCTTGCCAGTGACTCAGAACCCCCAGATCTGTGAGTCTGGTTGTGGCATTGCCCTTACACTGGGCATGTGTTCGTTTGTTGGGACAGGGGTCGTGCCCCGAGGAAGCCGGTCTGACTCGGCCCCTCCATCCCCTGAGTGCTGGTACAGTAGTTGCTAATAGAAGGAGCTGTCATTGCGTGTGACCAAAGTTGAGAAGACTCCAGACGTTAACATTACGGTAAAACTCCTTCTGACTGATGGTCGAGATCTGCTTCCAGCACTATAGAGTTTACTTAGCCTGATTCCTTTGCAGCGAGGATGGCTGCAGATCCGAATTACTTTTTCTGATACTAGTTTCCAGAAGGCCTCAGTCTCACTCAGCCTCATCGGGTTGCGGGAGAGGAGCGGAGAACCTCCCAGTGCTGGCGGGAAGCTGCCAGCTTCCCCCTGCTGTGCACAGCCAGGTCCAGGAGAGCCAGCGGTGTGGGTCGGTGTCCGTGTCAGTGTCGCTCTTCCTGCCCGCTGCTTTCAGCTGTAAGACGGTTGCATGATAAGCATGCCCTTTCCTTCGGGGCTTGGGAATGCGCAGGGTCGTCCATCCTCCCATCGAAATTCCTGTCTGGTTTCTCTACCCATCCTTCTCTCTCAGGCCCGTTGCCCCGCCCCGCCTTCCCGCGGCCCATCACCACCTTTCCCTGTCGTCCGTGCCGCAAGCCTCCTGTCTCCCCAGTACTGCCCCGCACACCGCTCCGGAGTGGTGCGTTTAGAACGTAGGTCTGATTCCGCTGTTCGCTGCGTAAGACCCTTCGTGGTACCCTGTCTGCCTGCACCAGTGGTTTCGTTGTCACGCTGCTTCCAGAGATTTCTGAAGGGCTCGGTCCCTGGGCACTGGCCGATGAGTATGAAATTGGGGATCTTTTTGCAAACCTGAGCCAGTACCGTAATCCCAAAGGTATCAAAGCTGGAAACGCTCCAGCCTTGAGAACTCGGTGCAGGTTCTGGGGCTGGAGTTTCTGGGCTGGGGAAGCCGCTCACGCTTCTTCTCCACGACTGGGGAGAGGAAAGTCTGAGCAGGCTTAAGTCTAGTGTTGAAATGCCAGTTACCAGATCACATCTCCTAACTTTCCATACTGCTTTCGTGAATTCTTTAAGCATCATGACAAAAATATATTGAGCCTGAGCCTCTTTGTAGCTTATGATCGTATATAGGTTAGTTGGGCCATTTTTTTTTTAAGGCGAGGAAACCTGTGGTTGATCTCACAGATTGCAAGGACCTTGTCAGCTTACGATTTCTTATTTTTTTTTAATTTCCACTTTTTACGCCTATAGCACCTGGTCTTCCTAGGTGGTCTCCCCATCCAAGTACTCACCAGGCCTGACCCTGCTTAGCTTCCGAGATCAGGCGGGATCGGACGTGTTCACAAGTTGGGTCATTTTTGATCTTAGTGTCATATAAGACACTGACTTGGGTGATTAAATATGCTGCATTTTATCAACCCTAGGGCTAGTAAGGGTATATTTTTAGTTTTTTTCTATTAAATGTGTAAATAGTTAAAGTATATTTTTAAAAATGAAGTATTTGTGGAACCTTGGAAATGTATTTGCCTAAACTGCCTCCTTTGAAAACCATAACTATAGAATAGACTGCGTTTTGTTTGCTTTTTTGTTTTGTTGGTGTTTTCAGGATGCTTTGGATAGGGGTGTACAGAGGTAGAAAAATGCAGAAATTTCCTTTGTAGCGTCTCAGGGATTGATAATGGATTTGTTCGACTTCTTCCTACTTCCCAGATAATTCTTTCCAGGAGCACTATTTAATATGCATACACAGTGTGGTTAGCTGTTGCATTTTGGCTCACTTCTTATGGTGGCACTCTAGAAATACTGTGAGTAATATGGTGACATATTCTCAAGTTAAATCTGGTGGTTGGGCATGCTGGTCTCTATGTATCTTGGTATGTCTTTTATTTAAAAAAATAAATGCTGTGTGACATCCAGATGGCATTTCAGTTTTCTGCATTGCCAACCTCTTACGGAATTCCATTCTGGCTGCTTTAACACACATGCATTACCCACCCCCCATTTTTTATTTTAAGCTAAACATATCTTTAACTGATATCTGTTTCATTTTTAAGCACTTATATGGAGGTGTAATTTATACATTTGTTGTAAGTGTACAATACAATAATTTTTAATAAATAGAATTATACAGTTAGTATAATGAGTGTTAGAATATTTCCATTGCTCCAAAAAGTTTCATCACGTCAGTTTGCAAGTCATTGTCCACTCCCACCCAGCCCCAGGCAGTCGCTTACCTGCCTTATGTATAAGTTTGCCTTTCCTGGATATTTCCTATAAATGTCATTATATAAGATGTAGTTTTTAAATGTCTGGCTTTTTTCACTTAGCATGTTTTAAGGTTTATCACGTAGTTCATTGCTTTTTATGACTGAGTAACTCCATATCTTATTCACTCACCTATTTAGTTTTAATTAATTTAAAAATTTAAAGGAATTCATGTTCATAGTTTAACGTGTCAAATTTTTGGTGCTTACTATCTTATATCAAAAAGCTGTTCTATGCCCACTCTCTGAGAAAAAAGTTAACCTCTCTTTTTTTTTTTAATCCTGTTTCTTGATATTCTTGGGGTCTTGGATTCTGAGGGCATTAATATGCTTTTCAGAAGGAAAGATTAGTCTCAAGAGTTAAGATGCAAGTCAAGCATAACTTTTTAAAAAATCTTGTAACCAGTGTCTTTGTATTTATGTCATCATTTGTTTGCCTGTTTGTTCTAGGGAAGAGTTTCCAAGAGAATATCTGTTATATGTCATCTGCTCTTGTCAGGTTTTTTTAAGGGCATTTGCATACCGTCATGTTACAGATTGGGAGACTCAAAATGATGTCATAAAGAAGCCACCTCACAAATTTTGTTACTTATAAAATTCTCGTGAAATAATCCCTGTTACCACTCACTGGACATTTTATAGCTTTATAAACCAAGGCCCAGTGACATTAAATGGCTTGTTTGGGACTTGATAATTAAGAGATGGGAGAGTTCAGAGAGGATTGAACGTTTCCTGTATCCTGTTGGTAGACCCATTCAGCAGCCCAGTAGCATTGATCAGTGTCCTTGCTTTTCATAAGAGTTTACAAGAAGGGTATTCGTTCCCACAGCATTTTTTAGAAACCTCTTAATAAATCACTGTTTACTGGATCTGTTTGTTTGAATTTCTCTCTCCATCAGTGGCCAACACTATAGTCTGTTTTCCTTTGTGTCTTCAAGGCCCAAGCACTCAAGAAATATAACCAAACAAATGAGAACTTAAAAATCTGAGATTTGCTAAAGCATGACTATAGCTAGGTTTTCCTTTAGTTGAGTCTCCAGTCTAAATTAATTTTGTCTTCATTAGTGACTTCTCATTTTGCCTCGGGCGGACAGCAGTGTTAGGAATAGTAGGCTCACATACTGAGGGGAAAGACAGCGAGTGGTAGTTACTTGCGTTGGCCATGGGAATCTGTTTTTGTTTGTTTTGGTGTTGAAATTTTTTCTTTATTAATCTTGATATCAGCCCCTAAAACACACATTTGGAAATTGCGGCTTATATTCAATGTAAATGCACATATTAGTAGTATTCTCTGGATCACATGAGAAGTAAAATCTGACTATAAAATCATGTTTAAATGCTTAGAAATAATTTTGACTGTAGAATATTTAAGTAGGAAGTGAGTGATGTTAGGACTTCATGTGACTTTTCTCTCTTGAAGATATTTTGAATGATTACTAATGATCTTTTACAGGGAAAAGGAAAGCATATTTTCTATTACATGAATCAAGAATTCCAAGTTTGGTGAGAGGAAAATATAAGAAAACTTCCCCTTCTAGGAACTAGTAATCATTCATGTCAAACAAACAGTGGCATAGTTTTTTTTTCCAGGATAAATGTGTATTATATCACCTGCATTTAGGGAAATAGTTGCTAATCTGTTATTTGTGCTAATTTTTTGTAAGACTTCTGATCTGAATGAAGCCTCTGGCTTGCTTGGAGATCTTACTGACCGCAGCCTGTTAGACGCCTCTTGGGAAAACCGTTGTCATGACAGTAACTTAGACTCACCCTCCAAGAATCCAGCCGATTATCTGAGGAGGTTGCATCATCTTCAGCTCACGGGCTGTGTCCTGCTCGTGTGCTGTTGGTCAGACTGGTGCTCTGAGTGCTGGGGTGTAGGAGGGCGGAGAAAACCGAGGCCACTTGTGGATAGGTGACTCTTTGTAGATTCCACGAATACCAACAAGAATGTCAAAGGTCAAGTGCGCCAAATCTAGAGCGAGCACACTCTTCAGTGTGGGCAGACCGGCTGCTCACGCACATGGGACTCCTACTGCTACGCAGTGTTATGTGGATTATTTTACTTGATCCTCACAACAGTCCTATGATCCCCGTTTTACTTACGAGGAAACATTTAGAAATTAAGCAACTTGACTCGTTAATAGAGCTGCATTTGAATTGGCCCTGCTTTAGAGCTCATGCGAGCATATTTCTTGGCTTGCTTCTGAGACATCAAAGACGACCTCAGCCATGGGATATCATTTCCTTTATTTGGTTTACATGCAAAAGTGGCCTTTTTTATGTAGGTCCCAACGGAGAAGGTCACCTTTAATTTATTCAGCCAATCTTTGTTGAGTGCCCGCTCTGCTCTGCCAGGCACGGCGGGGTGCAGTGCTGGACACCGCAGGGTTCCCACGTGGGGTCCTCACCAGCCTCCAACTCCATCTTTCCTAGCGACACCTGTCATAACACCAAGACGTTTCTGAGATGTCCTGGAGCTGCCCACCCTCCGTCACCCTCCGTCACCCTCCGTCACCCTTCACACGCCCTCCCTGCTTTCAGGATGTTAAACTATATCTCCTTTGGTTCTTTAAGTCAGTTTTACAAAAAGTTTCTCTCAGAGAAAAAGTATATACCTTGGAGGCTTTAACATTTTCCATCTTCAACAAAAAGTTAAATGGAGCTGGGAAAAAATCTGTGTCATCCCAAACTCATAAAAAAGCAGTGTTCAGAGAAAAAGCAGAAACACCTGTTTTTACTATTAAAAAGCAAGACAAAAATAAACTTAGTATTGGTCTTAAGAAATCAGGAAGGAAAGAACAATGAACCAAAAGGAAGTAGGAAAAGGAAATAGTGAAGATGAAAAGTGAATGAAATAAAATAACATCAAAAACAAAAGAGAAAATCTTAAAAGCTGGTTCCTTGTAAAGAGCAATAAAATAAGTTTCCTTCCCAAGGAGTCATCCACTTAAAAAAAATCTCATTAGACTTTTTTAAAGAATTAGGCAGAATGATTTTTAAATTTGTTAAGTAAAGAAACCTACTTAAGAGGAGTGTTTCTCACAAGATGCATGCCTTTCAGGAGGGGCCGGTCTCATGAGCTTCAGAGCATCCATACAGTGGGATGACCCGCAGTGGTAAACACAGAGGAGGAGGTCCTGGATGCTTTGATGGGGAACAAAGCAAGTGCAGAGCAGTGCGTGTAACACACTGGCTGTGCATGAAAATAGAAGGAAGGAAGCAAATATTAGCATCTGCTTTTCTTTGCATAATGACGTGCCGGGAGGGAGGCCGCCCTGTGAGCCTGTCGTTTTAACGGGACCTATGGGTACCTGTGATGGTGGGAGCGGGCCGAGACGGAGGAGACTCTAGTAAGGGAGACTCCTCCCTCCGTACATATTTATGTCCCAAACGTTCAAACTATAAGAGTGTATTGAATTTAATTATTTAACTAAAAAAGTAAATAATTTATATTAAATAATTTATTTATAAAGTTTTTATTTTTTAAATCAACAAGAAAAAGGTGACTGCCCCACATGAAAAATGGGAAAAGTGCATACTGCAACACATCCGCACTAAACAGATGCCATCACATAGCAGGGAAGGCGAACCGTGGTGTCAGCAGTGACTGCCTCTGGGTGTTGCGAGCACAAGTCTTACATTTATTTTTTGCGTGTAATAGTCTTCATTTCCTGCAGGGATCCACCTCTAAAAATTGGTGGAATGAAGAAGAAAGAAGCTCAGAAAAAAGTAAGAAGGTCAAAGAATAATTCGGAAGAAGAATAGTGAACGTGACTGACCGTAGCCAGCAGTAGATGAAATGCTTTGACAGCAGCACACTGAACTGTGGAAAGACTCAGACACATCCGTAGTGTTCTCGTGCGCACGTGCGAGGAAATGCGATAAAATGAGTGTGCGACACAGACAAGTAGTGGCCGAGGAAGGCAAATTCGTAAATGCTGGTGGGATAACTTTGGAAATAGTGTTCACACATTATCTCAAACGATGGCTGGGACAAAGTCAAACATTTAAAAAGACTCAGAGCTTTGAACAGTTCATGTAAAAGAAAATATTAAAAATAGTAGTTTTGTCTACAGCCACGCCACCCTGAACAGGCCCGGTCCCGTCTGATCTCGGAAGCTAAGCAGGGTCAGGCCTGATGAGTCCTTGGATGGGAGACCACCTAGGAAGACCAGGTGCTGTAGGCATTAAAAAAAAGAAAAGAATAGTAGTTTTAATAGTAAATAAATAGCCTCACAGTGGAAAATATCAGTATTTTCAAGAATTTACATTTTCGTGTAACACAGGCCAAAAGCACACGTGTCTGGACGTGTGAATATTTGTCCTTAACATGTGTGTTATTCCTTTCCATGGATAAGGATACAAAGGAAGAACCAAACACCATGGTAACAGCGAATTATAGATGAACTTCGATTTCCTTTAATGATGTAGGGGTTTTCTTTTTGAAGCAAGAACATCCCTCTGGAGTAATAAAATATTTTTCTAAAGGAAATAATTATTTTGGTGGCCAGCACCCTTAGTCACTAGTATCACACGGGCTGTTTCATTATTGGGATAGGTCAGGTATCGAATCACTGGCAACGTAAAGTCATCCGGGTAACTTTGCCAGTCTTGGGGACAACCCTAAAGAGCCGAAGGGCAGGTAGAGAGCTGCTGACAGGACTGATGGGGCGCAGTCCTTGATCGCTGGTGGGAATCGCCAAGGATTAATCAGGCTGTGGAGTGATGTCCCTCCGTTCACTGGAACGTTCTCTTCTTCCAGGTCGGTGGCACCAAGGCCGGCGTGGTCCGGTTCCTCGGGGAGACGGACTTTGCCAAGGGGGAGTGGTGTGGCGTGGAGCTCGATGAGCCCCTCGGGAAGAATGACGGGGCCGTCGCCGGGACAAGGTAGGTTTGGGATTGTGCGGCCTCTTGTCTCCGCCGGCCCGACAAGGTGCTCGCGTGGGTCTCGCCCGCTGTGCCCAGCAAAACGGAAACGCACACCTAGGGGGGCTGCGCTTGAACTTCTGAGACTCATGGCTGATTCTCCCCGCAGACTGAGACTGTTCTTTTGACTGTGTCTTGTAGTAACATGTACAGTGCACCTGAGTGATGCTAAACAAGCATCCTGTTTGTTTATTTTCAAGACCTTTTTTTTTTTTTTAGAGCAGGTTTAGGTTCCCAGCAAAATTGAGAGGAAGGTACGGAGATGTCCCATGTGCCTCCTGCCCCCTGCGCATGCCCAGCCTCCCCCATTATCTGCATTCTGCACCCACTGGTACATGTGTTAACAACAGGTGACCTTACACTGACACGTCCTACTCAGCCGAAGTCCTTAGTTTATGCTGGGGCTCACTTTTGGGGCGTACATCCTGTGGGTTTAGACAAATGTAAAATGTGTATCCACCACCATAATATCATGTATGGTATTTTCAGTTTATTTTTCAAAATACAAAGGAAATATTATATCATCCTTTTGGCCTCATTTCCTTTTCCTAGCAGTCAATGGCCAAGTGAGTTTCTGGGCTTCGGCGGTGGGGGCGGTGAAGGTAAGGAAGCGCTCTGTTAGGGAAGGAGCATGAAATGTGCCTTCACATCTGGTGACAAAAATTCCATTCTGTGGCAAGAGGACAAATGGCAGGCAGACCTCTTCCAACGAGAGGGGAACCTCACCCTCACCTCCCAGAGATCGGCGGGGGCTAAATAATGCAGATGACTGCACAGGGAATGCCACCCTTCCCTTTTCCAGTGTGTTGAAGGCCTTGGGGACAGATGTGGCATCTGATGCATCGGTGGTGGTAGTAGTCTAAAGTGTTGTAATGAACATTTTATGTATAAAACGTACCCACATGGGTCGTAAGCATTTGGCTTTATCTCCCGACTGCGATAACAGTGCCTCGAAGAGGCAGAAATCTCTTGGTGCTGCAGTGGCCGTGAAGCCATTTCTGGAGTCACACTCGTCAGTGTCCTGCTGCTGACCCGCCTTGCGGGTTCCTCACTCTCCACCTTCACTTCGCTGAATCTGCCAGAGTCAGGCCCTGGATTGGTTTCTTTTTCCCTTGGTCTGGCAAGGTTTTCTGAAGTGGGATCACTGTGTTGTTGAACTCCTCTGCCGTTCATCTCTGAGATCATAGAAATACTCGTTTCCTTTGCACAGAACCCTAGTAACAGGAGTGATTCTGTCTCTGTGAACCATGTTGTTTGTCAGTGTGTTTGCTACAGCATCAGGGCGGTTACTCATCAGCCTCCATACACGTGAACACCGCACGCTGGCGCATCACCCCAGCTTGTTGGTAGAATTCACAGCAAACCAGTCACAGAGAGAGCTTTTTGGTTATAGTTGTTTCTTGCAATTCAGTTTTTTCATTACTGTTCTTATTGTTCTCTAAAGGTATTTTCAGTGTCAACCCAAATATGGTTTATTCGCTCCTGTCCACAAAGTGACCAAGATCGGCTTCCCTTCCACCACGCCGGCCAAGGCCAAGGCCGCCGCTGTGAGGCGAGTGATGGCGACCACACCCGCCAGCCTGAAGCGCAGCCCGTCCGCCTCCTCCCTCAGCTCCGTGAGCTCGGTGGCCTCGTCGGTCAGCAGCAAGCCCAGCCGCACGGGATTAGTAAGCCCCCTGTTCTTACTGCATGTCCGTGCTCCCAGGCCTGGGAATGCCCACCGCCCGTGCACCTGCTTTGCTTCGCTTCAAGAAATGCCAAGTCACCCCTCGCCCTTGCGCTGAAAGTTAGTCGTAGCTGGTAAAAGTCCTTGCAGGGGTCTCAAAATAAGACCCTAGCCAGGATACAAGTTTTAAGATAAAGAGTTTTCAGCAGCCCCTTTCAGACACATGAGGCTTTAAGATGTAGCAGTTCTCGGCGAATCTGTAGTAACCGCCGCTTAGTCTAACGTGTGGGATGATATCTTTTCTCTGAAATTGCTTCGGGTACAGGAATGACAGGAAAATTGGGGAGTTCCTTTTCCTCGGAGGCGTAGGTGTCTTTCTCTTTGCCTTCAGACAATTTCAGGAACTTAAGTATTTCGAGAAAAGCCACGTTCTGAGAATTTTGATAGGACGTGGGTGCGGTGTAACCCACTGAAAGCAGTTGATGTGCGGGGTGCTGACGGGACCAGAGGATGCTGAGGGGAACTTCTGGAACTTGAAAGGAAGAGCCATGCTTTGTTTTGTCTCCTCTCTCCACCTCCTCCTCCCACCCCCTCTTCCTCTCTTTTCCCCTTTCCCATTTAAATCAGTAACAATAAGAGTCATCAGAATTAAAATAGGCAGCAGCATCCAGCTCGATTGAACGATTGAACATGTGTTTTGTTAGGGTCAGAGCAATGACTGTTTGGCTTTATCCCCTGCCCTTCATTTTATTTGCTTGAAATGAGACAAACACTTTTTCAAGTTTGAACTGGCAGCATAAGATTGTACTCGAGACTGAATTTGGGATCTCTGCATTTCGATGGCGAACGACAGACAGGAGTTCGAGTGTCCGTGGCACCCCAGAGTAAGGCCCTCGATCTCACTGTGCCTTCTTTCCGTCGGTGTTGGGAAGGGAAAGAGGAGGGATCTGTTTGGAAAGTGGGGGTCGTGCACCCCGCAGCCAGCTGGCCTTTCCTCCTCTGCGTTCAGGGGAAGTGAAAACCTGCCTGGACTCTCTTGCTTGGCATGTGAAAGAGAAGTCTGTGTCTTCAACAGAAAAATTACAAATGGACTCGATGGAAAAGCTTGCCAAGAATAAGGAGACGGAGGCGAAGAAGCCCCTCCGTTTGGACAAAGCCTTGTCCTAGTGGCCCGCAGACTAACGGGGGCAGCTGGTCTGCTCCGCGAGCCCTGGACCGTTCCGCAGAAGTGTCATTTGTATTACGTTGTAATAATAGGTGTCCATTTCTTTGGAAAATAACGGAGCTCCCCACAGTCTCCTTTTTAGATAACTTCTGATTCCTCTCAGCTCACCTCGTTCAGTGAAGGACACTGACAAGGGAGAAATGAGCCTCCTTGCCGTGTAAAAGCTTATTTTTTAAGATCTTTAGGGTGGCTGTTGTTTCTAAATCAAAAATCATCGTAAAAGAATATGCCAAGAACGTAGATAATTGAAAGTGTAATTTCCTAGAGACATATCTCAGCCTAATCATACATGTAGGAAATAGCCTACGGTTCTGTTTACTAAGTAATTAGGTTCAAAAACCAAAATATCTATATCCTATCAATTTAGACCGCTGCTCAAAAACAATGATACCTATTAATTAAAAGGAAACTAATATTTTCAGTTCGTCCTTAAGCAGCCATAACTAATCCCTGTTAGGTTGTATGCTGCGGTGGGCCTCTGCCAACCCCGGAACCTCGTGTAACACTGCCACCGCGTTCCCTGTCCTCACTGAGTTTTGCACGGCACCTGCTTTTCGTCATGGCAGCAGCCACAGGCTGGCCTTGGAGACCCACGACGTTACTGAGAGGAGTGTGTGACCATCTGAAGAGCGAAGAAATAAAATGGAGTTGGCGTCGTCAAGCTGCTGGATTATTAAAGGCACAGAGGCCGAGGCCTGAGGAAGTGAATTTGTTCTCTTTGCAATGAGCCTGGAAACGGAAACGTTTGAAAGTTCTAGCTGTGCCTGGAGAAATACGTACACATATGTATAAAACCTATAGATAACCCTCTAATAACTCCTGGAAGAATGTTCATGCATCCCGACCACCTGATGTCCATTACCCAGACGTCACTACCTAGAGGATCGCCATCTTGGACCCGTCCAGGGTTCTTCTCAAGAATGTGCTTGTTCCTGTAAAAACTCTTAGCTTTTCTTCCTTCTTCGGAACACTCTGGGTATTGCCTCGGTGTGTTTCTTAGGTTGCAAGCCCTAAGATCCTTGAATAAATCTTGATGGTTTATTTCTAGCCAAAGCCTGTTGAAACGAGCCTGCTTCAGACTGGTCGTTTGCATGGTGTCCAGCAGGTGTCACTGTGTTTCCCTTCAAATTTAAAAATTTAAAAATATTTCACAGGCCCTGTGAGTGTACCCTGGGGTACCTCTGCGCAGGGTTTGGGAACCTCAGGAAGAAATGTTATTGTGAGAAAGTGTAATTTAACCATCCCTGTAATGAAATTGGAAGGCTTCATTCCCAGATGGGAAAAGAAGGAACAGGAAGTCCCCACCTCCCCAACATGTTTAAGTAACTCGAGAAATTTTACTAAATAGAAACCACAAGGACAATTTGGGTTTGATCGGATTCCTTCACCTTCATAGTTATCAGATTGCCTGACTATTAGTCGATGGCGGACCCTCACCCACACTCAGCATCCGAGACCAGAGCTCAGACGGACTGATGATGACGAGCGTTCAAGCGACAGACGTGGCTCCGATTGCGGGGGACGCAGTCCAGGCCGCCGTGGCCCGGAGCCAGCCGTCGCTCAGGAAATGGCCTTGGACAGACGCCTGTCAAGGGCTGAGGCCTTTTCTCGACCAGCAGCCTCTGAAGCCTAGTGCAAGACCGTTACTCAGCCTGCCCAGTGACCGTTAACACGTCCTCTGTGTTTCTACGTGCCCGTGATTCCTCAGGATGGAGGAATCGGGTGTGTGACACGGCAGAGGGGACCATGAGAGTTGAAACTCGTTCTTCCAGCACCCCTCAGCCCGCCAGGCTCGCTCTCCTTCACGTCTTGTCCTCCCGCTTCCCCATCCCGCTTCCCTCCCGCCTCCCTCCACTACTTCTCTTCCTTCATGAAATTCTCTCTCCCTTCTTTTTTGTCCCCCATGTCCTTTTTCTTCTTTGTCGCTTATGTGCACACTTACCCAGACACGCACAGCCCCTCACTCACTTCCACACACTTCTGAAGGCAGGTACAGTTTTCTTCTTAATCTTTGTAACTCTCTCTGGAGCTGGGGACTCAGGTCCTCCAGGCTGGATTCCTGGCTGAGCTCGCCCCTGCCTTTCATCTCGAAAGAAAGATGAAGAAAATCCTGACAAAGGTTCAACTATTGAATCAATCAAATGAGAGTTCACGACTCCAGGCATGACCTCTTGGTTACCTAATGGTATTTAGAAGCTTTAGAAATCTGAAACGGTCTCAGCCTCCAGTCAGAAGATCAAAAGATTGGCCAAAATGTCAAAACCCAGAAGATAGCTGCTAATGCAGCCGGGGCTGGAACGGAGTTGAGAGAACTTGTTAAATGGCTTCTGTGGGATTTTCTAGATTCCTGCAAGGTCTTGGCAACTGGCCTCAGGGTACCTGTGATTTGAGCCACTAACTCCCCTCAACACCCTCCTGATTGTTCTGTGGCCTCTTTACACTGATGTGTTCTTGGCGAAATGTGCATTCAGGAGGCTCTCGCTGCCCCGTTTTCTTGCTGAAGAGCCGTTCCTGCCAGCTGGTGGGCCTGGGAGCGCGGGCAGTGCTGTTGCTTTTGCTTTTGCTTTTGCTTGGCCTCGCTCCCTCCTCCCATCCCTCACGGCACCATCGCCCTTCACGTCTTTAACTTTTCTTTGCAGTTGACCGAAACCTCCTCCCGTTACGCCAGGAAGATCTCCGGCACCACCGCCCTCCAGGAGGCCCTGAAGGAGAAGCAGCAGCACATTGAGCAGCTGCTGGCCGAACGGGATCTAGAGAGGGCGGAGGTGGCCAAGGCCACGAGCCACGTGGGGGAAATAGAGCAGGAGCTAGCTCTGGCCCGGGATGGACACGACCAGGTGAAGTCTGGCGCTGACCTCGCTGCGCAGGTGGTGACGGGTTCTAAGCCGACCTCGCTGTGGAGGTGGCGACGGGCTGTGTGACTTGAGGGAGGAGGCCGAACCGCGCGCTGGTGGTAGGAGACGGGGAGCTGGAACTGGGGGCGCTGTGAGGGACGGAATGAGGGTTAATGTCCTTGCCGGGCTCGTCTGAGAGCTGTGATCTGGAATACCAGTTTGCATCGTCAGGAAGATGGACCTTTGTTCTTCTCGAGTCTACCTTGGCCTTCTGGTCTTGACATCAGGTCTTTAAGCCTGTGTTGGGCGAGCTCGTTTATCAGGACTTTACTCGGGATGACAATTTGTGTTTTGTAGATTATCGTTCGTATGAGTTTCAGCTTCCAAAAAGATGCGAGTTGTTTTAACACTGCCCTCGATTGCTTTCATGCTGTGGTTTTTATCACGTAGCCTCCGGGAGTTGTGTTGAGAATAAGCTATTAAAGATCGTAGAACACATTTGAACGTGGGAAGGTTTTAGAGCGATGCCCGCCCGCGGGGGTACCACGTAGGAACCTGGGGCTGTCGGGTCAGACGGGCCACAGACTCACAGCCTTGCCTTCCCCAGCACGTCCTGGAACTGGAGGCCAAGATGGACCAGCTGCGGACACTGGTGGAAGCTGCCGACAGAGAGAAGGTGGAGCTTCTCAACCAACTGGAGGAGGAGAAAAGGTGATCCTCAGTGTGGGGGTGCGGGCGTGGCCTCTTACTGGTGAACGGCCTTTCCCATTCCCAGCCTTGAGGCGTCAGCCCTCAGAACCAGAGGCGAGACCCCGGGCCTGCCGGGAAATCGGGGTCTTCCCACTGCGCAGAGAGGGTTTGCTTTGTTTGCCTTTATTTTTGAGAAGGTCAGAGTCACCTAGACTCTGAACCTAACGACTATTTATTGAGTGCCTGAATCTGAAACATCCTCTTGAGCAGCGGTCCCCAGCTTTTGTGGCACCAGGGACCAGGGATCCTATGAGCATCTAATGCCTCATGATCTGAGGCGGAGCTGAGGCGGGGATGCTGGCACTGGGGAGCGGCTGCAAATACAGATGACGTTTCACTTGCCTGCCACTCACCTCCTGCCACGTACCCCAGTTTCTACAGGCCACAGGCTGGTGCCAGGAAGTGGGGACCCCTGCTCTCGGGGACAGCCTTAGTGCTGTGGAGTCACTGACTCAAACCCTGCTTGCGCCTGCAGCCTTTCCGGCTGAGAAGGCGTCAGGTCCAAGTTACCTGGTATTCACGAAACACCTTCCCTGCTAATGAGATCGCAGTATGTCTGGTGGGCGAGAGAAGGTCCCTGTCCTTGAGAAACTCGGTACCTTAGGACAACGCTCATGGGAAGCAATTAGAGCATTATCCAGGTCAGGGCGAAGTCAGCTGCTGAATTGTGCAAGACAGAGAAAGCAAGTTTGGTCTTACAAAAATGTTTTTCGAGTCCGTGAACAAACAAGATCTCTGAAAAAAGTGTGTTCATGGAAACCGTTCGAACATCTCTGGTCGTGGGATGTTTGTCCTCTGTTGCATTTAATGCCACCTTCTGACATTTCTGATGGCCACGGCTGCGTTCACCAGCAATGTAGTGTGGCCGCACTCAGGACAGCAGTGCCGTGGTCCGAGGACACACTTGTACAACAGTCTCTTTCCAAGGGACAAGCACTGTGCGTGGGGAGTGCTCCTCACCTCCTAAATACAGCTGCAGGAGAACGACAGTGAGTGACAGGTCCCTCTAGGCCCTTCCGATTGCCCGTGTGCTGGAGCCATGTGCTTCTGCGCTTAAACCGCCTGGCTCTGCCGGCCACCAGGCGGGAGCGGCGTCCTGCCAGCTCTGCAGGGGCGTGAGGCCTGTAGCTTGTTTCCAGTGTAACTAAGTAGAATTTTTCATTCTTAATTTTGTCAGAAATGCTGGTGAGTTCGGAAGATTTTTTTTTTTTGCATGTAGGTTATGAACTTTGTCCCCCTTTTCTTTCTTTTCTTACACCCAGTTTTGAAAAGATTCAAATGTGGACGCTAGCCAGATTATTTAATCCTCAGAATGACATATTTCATCGACTCTTTGATGGCATCGATTGAAACCCAAACCCAATATCACAGATTTTAAAATGTGAAAAAATGTGCATTTTAGAAGTCAAGAAGTAGAATTCTTGACTGCTTCTCCCCCAAAGCGTTCCCAGCCTTCCTCTCCCAGTCTTGAAACAGGTGCTAGCATTGCCCAGGGCGCTCTGCACGGGTCGTGTGCTCACCTTGCCCCAACGTAGCTCACGTGGGGTAGTCGTGGTCTGTTACTGGAAAGGAGAAATTGCAGACTTGCCTTCTCAAACCTGTTTCTGTGCTGACGAGACCTTTTCCCTTTAGGCTGATCTTGTCTGGATTAGACCCATTCTGGTGGCCATGACCAAGGGAACCGGCCTATTTTTCTTGGCTCTTACCTCGTGCCTTCTGGAATCTGTACTTAGATAAAACTCTGGAGTTTTTTAAGTAGAGAAGAGCTCTTAGGTTTATAAACCAGAGGCCTAAAGATGCATTTATTTTCTGTCTCTAAGGCATTTCTTTCCACCGTCAGCTGCTAAATTCACCGGGGCATTGAGTATATCCATCTATCTATATTACATATGTATGTGTATACACATTTTCAAGGCAGATGCATTTCCTAGCTACTTTCTTAGTGCTTTGTTTTGCTTTTGTTTCACAGGAAGGTCGAGGACCTTCAGTTTCGGGTTGAGGAAGAATCAATTACTAAAGGCGACCTTGAGGTAAAACCCCTCCAGCTCTCTCAAGCTTTTATGAGTACCAGTGTTCAGAAATGTGGATGAAAGCCCTGTGCCAGCTGATCCGTGTGGTCAGGACAGGCGCAGGGGGAATGGCGGAAGCCCCGCCCCTGGCCGGGCTGTGGGCGTGGCTTCCAGCCGAGGTGGTGGAGCTTGTGAGACTATGGCCCAGTAAAACTGTCACGATTTTCTCGTGCCTCCAAATTCAGACCCGAAATTGGAGTTAATTAAGTCATACACCTGGCAGTGTGTCCTAAGCAAGACTGTATATGTTCCTCCAATGATCAGACATGGCATTTAAAGGAATATTTTTTTCTTCATAATAGTCCAAAACCGAAGCTTTTTGCTTTTCAGTTGAGCAGGATAAATCTTTTATAACCCTGTAAAAGAAATAAATATATGCTCTAGTAGTTGATTTTTTTCAAAAAGTGATTACCAGAAAAAAGAAAAACAAGAGCAACTTATATTTTAACTCCTTTTACTTCCTTGGCATATTTTAAATTCATAGAGATTTCTCTTTGCCATCAAGTTTCTCATCTCTTAACAATTATTTATCTAGTTTTTAGATGAGACGCCACAATTAAATGGTTTTGATGCTTTCTGAACCACTGCTAGATATATGACAAATGGAAATTATTACATTTTTCAAATTTTGCGGATTTCTGGTACTTTAATCTGTACTTTTAGTAAAAATCATACTTGTCTGTGCTGTTGTCAGAACACACATTTTTGCTACCACTACAGTTTTAGTCTGTTGACCACACACCGTGCTAAAATTTCATGGGCCCTGGTCCAAATGGGGAATCTCATTCCTTTGGAAATAAATGTATCTTTACAATCAACAAAGAGTAAGAAGAATGTTTTCCGAGTTCTAGGTTAATAAGGCCTAGGATTTAGTGGTTTATTAATAATGGAATCGATATCCTTTTCACCCGTTTCCTATACAGTCACATTCCTTTAGCTGACTTTTGTTTTACTCCCATTCATTTAAAAACACCCCAAAATCTCATTAGAAGTTTCACATCATCATGTAATTCATATGAAATATAGCCTAGGGTAGGGTGTCGTGGGGAGGGGTGAGTTAAAATATTTGCATCAGCACCGAGCAAGTGTAGTCAATCCAGTGAATGAACGTGAAGTTAATCAAAGTTATTTTGAAATCCTGACATTGAAACTTTAGTCGAATCTCTCTTTTGTTGTTGTTTAATTTTTTATTTTTTTACTGATAGCAAAAGAGCCAGATTTCTGAAGATCCTGAGAATGTAAGAGGGCACTTCACTGTGTGGATATTTCCCTTGTTAACAGATTGATTACAGATTAAAATGCTTATTGATAATACTCAAATACTAACTGCATAATCTGACCTTGAGACATTGACCTTCATATTTCTATGCATGTGGCTTTCAAAGCAGTTACACTTGTATCCCGAAGAAATTGTATGTAATGACTAAGCTCTATAAATCCATTTGTTTAATACATAGGCATATGTATGCTTTTTGAAGAATTTTGCCAAAAAGGAGAAAAAGCCTTTTGCTGGGGGCCTGGCCTTTTTCACTTAATTCGTAATGTCTTCTAATTTGAATAGATTTTATTCCAAAAGAGATGATAGTTGACTGAAGTATAAAACGTATTAGATGAAGGAGTTGTAGAAATTCTGGAGGAAGTTCTCCCAAGTTGTCTTAATTTTATCTAGTAGGAGGGATGGGTGAATCCCAGACTGATTGCCTTTGGTGTGAGCGCCCGCTGCTGGCCAGTGCCTGTTATTGCAGCTGACTAGAAATTCAAACTTATTTTGTTGCTGCAGTATTTTCCCTAGTTTGTGAACTGAAATTAGAGGCCGGCGTTCTTCAGTGAAGAGACCGTGTGTTTTAAATTTATTATTTTCAAAGTGAGGTTTTTCAGTGCTACTAGGCATATAGGTGCTTTTCTCCTCCTTGTTCTCCCTGTGTAAGATCAAACATCCAATTCAGATTGTACCAAAATGTCTCGAAAGCCTGCCAGCTGTGAGGCCAACTGAAAGAACAAAATTAAAACGAAGTTTCTTCCCACCGCCTCCTGGTAGCTAAGACAGCTCAAGACTGAACTTTAAAAACAGCCTCCGTTCTGAAGGTTTCCTTTTTGTGAAGCTACTTCAGTGATCTGGGTCTCCCGTCGCCTTCCCAAGCAGGCTCCCCTCCGTCCTGTCAGTCTGCATGGGGTCTCCCTCCCGCCTCTCTGTGCGCTTCTCGCAGAGCCTTCGCTTCCCCCTCAGTCCCTGTCCCAGTGCTGTCCTCTCGGGACACTCTGTCTCCTGCTGAGGAAGAGGTGATTTTTAACGGAGGGCGGTGCTGGTCAGTGTCACATTTTTACTGCATACCATGGCATGGGAGTGGCTCACCGTCCCCTCGCTGTGGCTGTATGCACACCCACCAGCGGGGCGGCCTCAGGGGGCAGAGGTCACGGTCGGTGGGTGTTTGCTTTTTACCTGGAAGTGGTGACCTTTCACCCACAGGACACTGAACTCAGTGTCCGGAGGAGAAAGGTCCTACTGCCTTTTGCTTTTACTCGTTAGCTTCGGATCTCAGTTCTTGAGGCTGCGACCCCCGTTACGTGGGTCTGGAGTGCATCCTTTTCTTGAGAAAGCAGGTAGATCGAACAACTCCATCTGAGGCACGCATGGACCAAGGGGTCTCTCCAGACAATGAGATTTTCAATGTTTTTTTTGTTGTTGTTGAGTGTAAGGACTGAAACAGGTGAAGATGTTTTTAAATTTTTCTGTTCACCTTTTAAATATTCCATGATAGTTTATATCTGGTTTCGAGCAAAATGACATTAAAAAAAACATTCCACCTGTTACTACGCTCCACACTATTTCCGGTTGCTTTATTTAGAGTTTGTTGTTGTTTTTTTCATTACCCTTAATGGTCCAGACTGAGAGCTGTGACCAGCTAGAACCGCAAATGCTTAAGTTAGCACGGGTCACTAGGAGCTGCTGGGAGCAGCTCCGTCAGTGGGTTTCCTCATTTGATCATGCTGACCCTCGGGTATGAGAGGCGAGTGGGCTGCACTTGAACCTGTGAGAAAGGGGTCGCCTGGGTCTCCATCAGATTCCGTCTGCGTGAGTGCTGATGGGGAATCTCAGAGGTTTTGGAACATGGTAGGCTCGTCCCAGCTTTTCTTGAATGGAGTGCAAACTCCTGCTTTTGCGTTGAGTCACCATTTCTTACCCCTGAGGTGATAAAACCTCCTTCATCTTAGGATCAGAATAGCCCAGTTCTGGCCAAACTCTTCCCTGCTCTGATCCTCAGGGGTGGAGGCTGTGGAGCATCATTATCACAAAGAATTTTCTTTATAAATCTGATTTCCTTTTTTTTTTTTTTTTTCTGGTGACAAGTAGCCTTTGGAAAAGCCACCATTGGAAAGAAATTAGAGCTTTCCTGGTTGGCCCTCTGCCTGTCAGATGTGAGAATGTTGCTAAGACTCACAGATCCTTCTCACTCATCTCAGCGAAGGCCATCGGTCATTTCCTTAGGTCTGGTTTCTCGAGTCCCTTCATTAGGTTTCGACTTGTCCCTTGTTCACATCGAATGATGTGCCCCAGTGCCCCAGGATTTATTTACGGTGTTACTTTTCACATTTAGGTGAGAGTGATGGTGGAGGGTCAGCCTCCTTTTTCAAAGTCACCGAGTCAGTTACATACACAGTAATGGCAAAGAGCTGTCGTGTGGAGGAGACAAAGCGATACGCTAGAGGAATATTAACTATTCTAATTTGTGCTGATAAACGTCACTGATCAATATGACTTACATCTGGCTGCATGCACCTGACACTTTCCATCCTGCCTCATGTGTCTTCCATCTTGTCGTTCTCAGTAGCCTAGCTCACGTCCCCTGCCCACCTCATCCTTCCGTTGTAGCGTCCATCTCACCCCCGGCCGCCTCATCTCACGTCCATTCTCCTCCCTCCTCCATCGCCCTTTTCGTTGGTCCTTTGGCGGAAGGTACTGGTGGCTCGGCCTGCATGCCGCTGTCTCTCCTCTCGTGCTGGCATGTCATGGTGGCACTGTTGTGTTCTCTTCCTCTTCCTTTTTACTAACAGACGCAGACCAAACTGGAGCATGCCCGCATTAAGGAGCTTGAACAGAGCCTGCTCTTTGAAAAGACCAAAGCTGACAAACTCCAGAGGGAGTTAGAAGACACTAGGGTAATGGTTTTCACTATTTCATGACGCAGACTCATGTATGTGAATGGTGGACACCTCGGGCGACGTGCCTTGCCCTTGGCCTAACCCTTGACCCAGTGGTTCAACCTGACTTTGATCTCGATGCTGTCGATGAGCTCTGTTAGAAGGATGGGTAGGCCCCGGAGTTTTTTTTAATCAGATCTTTTGTAAAAAGTAAAGACTCATTCCTTTGGTTAACTCAGAAACTCTACAGCTGTGACACTGCATGGCTGTCCACAGCTACACGTCAGGTCCTTTGTTTAATGCCTTGAAATACATTTTTTCAGTTTGCCACAAGCAGTCAATTGTCCTCTTATTCTCATATTCCTAGCTATTGGGTTTTCTAGATCATTTTTTGTATCGTTTTACCGTAGCTCTCTGTTACTGCCCTTTTCCCAGGCCTCCTGGGGGAAGGGAATTGACACATCGGTTCTCTTTAATAAGAGTTGAGGACTCTCACCCCAGCTATCTTTTTTTTCTTGGTACCTGATCTTTCTTCGCATTTGCCTCCTTTCCATCACCTGGGAGGTTAAAATCTCATTGTCAGGAGGGGAGAGAGTGCTGGGAACAGATTGGCTTTTCGTAACCCCCAGCTCACTGTGTTTGTCATGTTTGTGTTTCTGTACATCGAAGCACCCACGTAATGCTTGCTTCGTGCCAGGCACTGTCCTAAGCACCTTACAAGGATGAACTTATTCGGTCTTACCCCAGCCCCAGGAGGAAGGTGGTAATACTGTCCCCATTCTACAGATGAGGACACTGAGGCACAGAGAAGTTAAATAATTTGCTTAAGGTCACACAACTAATGGTAAGGTGGAGCCAGGACTTGTACCTGGGCCATTTGGCCCCAGAGTCTGTGCTCTTAACCACCATGGGATGGAGTCTGTCCGCTGTGGAAATAGTTTTGTGCTGAAAGGTGTAAGAAGTAGTCCAACTCACTCACATATAAGAAAGCGTGTGTACGTATATATGGCTTTTAAATCAAGAAAACGTGCGTGTGTATCTTTTAAATCATAAAACTGGGCTAAATTGCCCAGTTGCTTAACTTTAAAATTTCAAAAATCATCTCTGATCAAATGTTGATATCTTGATTTTTTTTCTTTTGAATTATTAGAATTTTTAGAAATTTCTTCTGTCTAGAAGTCACTGACTGATCTAAAAATCTAGATGATTGAGTGATTTATTTTTTCTTTAAATCATAAGTTTTTATTTTTTAAAAAGAAAGGAAGTGGTCTCGGTTGGCCTCAAAACTAAAGATACCTTCTGCATATTTGGTAAGATGACGGTCTTGGCAGTTGGGTGCCTTTCTTCATTACCCGAGAGCCAAAGACTTAATCTGAGGAACACAAGGAACTAATAATAAGATTGAGCTCATCAGTGTGACTGGCTGTTGAAGTAAGGATATATATATATATATATTTTTTTTATTTCTGAATTCCCCTCCCAAATTGCTTTTGTCAGCAAACAAATTTGATGCTCTTTTTTTTAGTGGGGGGCAGGGGAACTCTGGCTAAGAAGGCAACCCTTCACAGCATGGGCCATTCAGGTATTTCAGATTCAAGCGTTATTTTTCTATAACAAGTGTATCTTCAGAATAAGAATGACACCCAACTTTCATGGCCTCAAACTAATAGGATAGTTTCACCTCAGGGCAGACTTTAGGAAATAAAAAATAGAAGTTCTGTGAAATGTTACCTAAAGTATAAACACGTGAGTTATTGTTTTCACTTATTCTTTTACCTGGCCTTTCTCATTTCATTGTTTTGTTATGAAGAATTAAGAACTATTGCCCTATTGGACTTATTTATGTCCTAGACCTTGTAGCATGGGGCTTATTAATGTTTCGTGCCTTAATTTGTAGTAACAAATGAACTACCCCCCAACACCCCAGAAAAAAATATACAAATGAATGAACATCTTTAACCCGAAGCATCTCTATTCCTGAAACACAACTGTAGTCATCCCTGAGACAGTGAACAACTTGATTATGCAGTTTTGGGGCCCCAAGGGCTCTTTTTAAAAATTCTTCTGTGGCCATTTTAGTCTTTATCGACATCCCAGCCAGTAGGTGGGCAGAGATGCAGGCAGCATTGCTGGTACTCTCTGTCCTGGCACAGGCAGCGATGGGGAGGAGCCTCAGCCTCACTGTCTGGGGCTCACTGGTGTGTGTAAATCAGGTGGGTTCCCTTCTGTCTCCCAGGTTAGTCAGATAATGAATTATTTCACATATTTTGCAAACTAAACTGCCGAACAGGTAGCAGAGGGAAATAATATTCTAAGAATAGAAGTGCACAGGTTATGAAAGTGTTTCTCTTAGTCCCGGGGAGTCCGTTTAAAAGAAGCGGCTTCCCGGGTGCTGTCCCGGAGCTGAAGTAGAATCAGAGTACGTGCGAAGGACTGGGGACTCGCATTGCAGGGTGCGTCCCGGGGGACGTGTGCACGTCAGTCTGAGAACCACTGGGTTAGGGGGGCAGGATGTGTGCACCAAAATGCCGACAGCATTGTGAGACCTAAACGGAGGACTCTGTGTAGGATGCTTGCATGACTACGGGTAAGTGATCATTTTTTTTAATTTAAAAAAGGTCAGTAAATTAATTCATCATCGCCCAGCTGAAGCTTTTATTCTGCAGTCGATGTGGTATTCACTGAAACATTTGATGGGTAATGTTACACCTTTTGTACCAGCGCCATCCCACAGAAGTATGACGTGAGCCACATGTATGTAAAATTGAATAATTTCTGGTACCCACATTAACATTTTTAATAGATAAGAAGCAGGTGAAATTAATATATTTACTATATCCAAAATATCATTTTATCATGTAATCAGTATAAAACTTGACCAGTTATTTTATGTTCTTTTTTCCTACATCTTTAAAATCTGATGTACATTTAACACTTAGAGCCCATGTCGCTTCAGATGAGCCATATTTCAAGTGCTCAGTAGTCACATATGGCTAATGGCTACTGTACCGTTCTTTAAAATCATATCTATCAGGTCTATATCATCTATACATCCCGAGTTAAACTCATTATTAATTTTAGGTTCCTTTAGCATCTCAGAATGGTGGAAGTGTGCCAAAGATGATGGTTTTGAATTGGAGCTGCCAGAGTCGGCCTTGAGCCTTTATTACAGACAGTTCGAGGTTGATTGACACGTGGGCATCCTCAGTAGCTTGACTGCTGGCTGCCTTGAGATGGGGTGGTTAGTAAAGACCTTCGAGGTTAAAGAAAATCATCCGTGATGTATTATTGAAATGATCTCTCTTTCTTCGGCCTGCTGTTAACAGGTGGCTACGGTGTCAGAAAAGTCTCGTATAATGGAACTCGAAAAAGACCTAGCACTGCGAGTACAGGAAGTAGCTGAGCTGCGAAGACGGCTAGAGGCCAGTAAGCCTGCTGGGGACGTTGATACATCCCTCTCCCTTTTGCAAGAGATAAGCTCTTTGCAAGAAAAGTTAGAAGCCAGCCATGCGGACCACCAGAGAGAAACCACTTCTCTGAAGGAGCGTTTCGAAGCCCGGGAAGAAACGCGTCAGAAGGAGATAAAGGCCCTTCAGGCTGCCTCGGAAAAGCTTTCCAAAGAGAACGAGTCCCTGAAAAGCAAACTGGACCATGCCAACAAGGAGAACTCGGACGTGATAGCCCTGTGGAAGTCCAAGCTGGAGACCGCCATCGCGTCCCACCAGCAGGCCATGGAGGAGCTGAAGGGGTCCTTCAGCAAGGGGGTCGGGACGGACACCGCGGGATTCGCCGAGCTGAAAGCACAGATAGAGAAAATGCGACTAGACTACCAGCACGAGATAGAGAATCTGCAGAACAAGCAGGACTCCGAGCGGTCTGCTCATGCGAAAGAGCTGGAAGCCGTGCGGGCGAAGCTGATGAAGCTCATCAAAGAGAAGGAGAACAGCCTGGAAGCCATCAAATCGAAGCTGGACAGGGCAGAAGACCAGCATCTGGTGGAGATGGAAGACACCTTAAACAAGCTGCAGGAAGCTGAGCTAAAGGTAAAAGAGCTAGAGGCACTCCAGGCCAAGTGCAGTGAACAGACCAAGGTTATTGATAACGTTACAGCCCAGCTCAAGGCTACCGAGGAGAAGCTCTTGGCTCTTGATGAGCTTCGGAAGGCCAGTTCCGAAGGTAAATCGGAAGTCCAGACGCTTAGACAGCAGCTCGAGGCAGCCGAGAAACAGATTAAAAGCTTAGAGAGCGAAAAGAACGCTGAGAGCGGCAAGGTTTGTATGGACATCCACCATCTTTTTATTTTCCGTTTGTTCTTATTTTGCATCGTACGTTATTTTTAGTTGAAGTGTCACTCATCGCTCAGATGTCTGATTTGATTAAAACAAATTGCGTGGTGCTAACAGATTTCCCAGTGGAGCATAGTATCTTCTGAGTCTTGAATATGGTTCCGTCTGAGGAGATCAGAGAAAATAATAGCTCAGCTAAGAATTTATTTCAGTTTCCGATGATCCGGATAATGTATTTATCTCTGGGCTGTTCTGTGATCTCCTGTTTAAGCTCAGTTCCAGTCTATAATCTCTTTTTACAATAGAGAACTCCCTAAGTTGACGGAGTTAAGGTAAAGGGATGAATGAGTTGTACAGAAACAAAGATGATCTCCTCCTTTCCCACCTACACAATCACCTTGTCTGTCAGGTGATGTGTGACAACACCGTGAACTCTGAGTGCTGTTCGACTCTTGTACATGAACATGCTGCGGTGAGTAAGAGTCACAGCAAAATGAAGGCTAAGCGCCTGGAGCCCTTTGCAGTGCCATTTGTGTCTCGGTGGAGTATTTTTCTATGCCACAAGGAGAATACAGTCTGTTCCAGGCCTTTCTGAGGAAAGATTGGGCAAGTTTGCTTTTGGTCAAGGCCTAGGGAGTTGTATGAAACATTCACCAGCTCCATGCCTTGCTAAGCGGCCTTGATAAATGGCACCGTCACATTTAAGGATTGCTTGAGGACTGAATTCTCTTTCCCAGTCCTCCTGCCGCTAAGCGAGGCGCTGGTGCCAATGCCTAATATTCTGAGCTTTTTGCGGGAAAAGCTGCTCTATTGGCAAAGAAGGAAGTGTCGTGACGGTAAATGGAGAGAGATGACAAACTACAGGAAATTCTCTCATGTTTTTATGTAGTTCTGAAATACCAGTCGAAACTCAAAAATGATTTAGTGGAGAATATGCAGCTAATGGTTGGTCTACTTTTTACATCAAGGTTTAATGAAAGCTCGTTTCTAATGAATGTTGTCTAGTGAGTTTTTAAATGTTTATTTTTATTTTAAATGTTGAGATACCATGGGCGTATACAAAAAATACAGAAAGTGATAACACAGACCATATGTATCCGCCATTCCTATCTTAAGGTTTCTAAAGTCCAGAAAGTGAAATGTCTCGACTAACTCATTTAGAAAGTAAGCATCTGCCCTTTCTGCTTTAGATCATGCTGGTATTCCAGATGGAGGTATAGAAAAACACTCTATTTTGACTATTTAAAAATAGCTGTTAGACAGTCATATATGGAACTGACTGAAAAGTCATTGGTTTCTTATGTTTTATTTATTTATTTTTAAAAAAGGACAACTCACCCATGTCTTTATTCCTTTCAGTTGTGTTTGGTTGCGTTTTTTTTTTTTTTGTCATGAGTTTTTACGTTTGTTTCATTTTGTTCTTTCTCATTCTGTTTCGTTCCCGTGTTCCGCTTTTGTTCATCTGCGTCTGTCCCGCGTAACGCCACGGTAGGTTAGTAGCATTACCAGAGAGCTGCAGGGAAGGGAGCTCACGCTCAGTAACGTGCAGGAGCACTTGAGTCAAGTCAGTCACGTGAAGGAGGCTTTGGAGAGAGAACTTCAGGCGTTGGTGAGTACCTGCTGGGAGACTGAGTCTCGGGGTTTCTGGCCATTTGACTCGTTCCTGTTGAAAGACAAAAACCTCCATAAAAGTATTGCGCCTGTTTCTTTTCTTTTTCAAATAATTTATTTATTTAAATCGAGTATGATAGTCATTGGATGATAAACACCTTGAGGGGAATCAGATCAAACCCAGACGTAGGCATTACAGCTGCCCCCCTTATTTGTGGGGTTACGCTCCGAGACCCCCCCACCATGGATACCTGAAGCCACAGATAGTACTGAACCCTCTATACACTTTTTCTTCCTACACATACATGGCAGAAGCGAGAGATTAACCACGATAACTTATTATAAAATAAGACATTTATAACGATACGCCAAAATAAAAGTCATGGGAACGTGAGCCCTCGTTCCAGGGGACCCCTTGCTGATGTCCTCCTAGGCTCAGTGCTTCCTGGTGCCACACGCTGCCCTCACTGGCGACAAGTTTCCTGTCCGCATCTTCCACCCACACGTAGAATGCCTTCTCCGTCTTTAAGCACTTATCAGGCGCTGCCTGTATTTGGAGCTTGAGCTTAAAAGAAATACTTTACAGCTTCGTTTGCCAGCATCACGACTTTCGTGCTTCGGGGCCATTCTTAAGTGAAATTAGGGTTACTTCAACACAAGCACTAAGATACCTCAGTAGTCAGTCCGGTAGCCGCGATGGCTACCAGGTGACTAGTGGGCAGGTACATGTACCGCGTGGATGTGCTGGACAAAGGATGGTTCACATCGGGTAGGCTGGAGCGGGACAGTACAAGATTTTATCACACTGCTCAGAACAGCACACCATTTAAAACTTAGGAATTGTTTATTTCTGCAGTTTCTAATTTAGTATTTTCGGACATTGGTTCACCGTGGGTCCCTGAAACCACCAAAGGCAAAACCGCGAATAAGGGGAAAGGACAGTACTTAAAAAAAAAATAAATCTGTCCTTTGCCTCGGCGATGCATTGCTTCGGCACGTTACTGACTGCTTAGTTTTACTATTCACAGGGACCTCCCACGTTACACACCCGGCACGTATGGTTTCACATACGGTGAGCACTGTGCCCTTGCGCTGTGCCTTCTGCTTGCCTTGTGACAGCAAGCCGGCAAGCCGTGCTGGACCGTCAGCGCCCTCTGCCGGCAGGGCTTCGCAAGTTCAAAGCATTCTTCCTTATCAGGAAATTACTTTTCCTTCCGATATATCCTCTTTCCTTAATCCCAAGTTATAAGATGTTTTTTCTTATTTTTTCTCACCTGTTCTCCCTTCTCCCTTGCTTCCTGTCTCAAAACTGGAGCTCAGCCAAGGCTGATACCCCTGAGCAGTGCCAGAGATACCCACACGTCATGGGAAAGGACAGTCATAGTTATAGGGAAATTAGCTAAGTGAATCATGCACCATTTGTACACATACCTGCATCCCACACACATGTGCCACCCTCATTCGTGTGTAGACACGCACAATATGTGTATGGTAGCCATTGATGCCTGCGTGTTTTAAGTCTGAATTAGTTTTAATGGAACAAAACCCGCAACAAAAAGTAGATAGCAATGTATATGTAACTGGCTGACACTTTTAGTTTTTATAACGTGAAAGCTTCCTATTCTGAATATCTAATTTTTTTCTTTAGCAAGAGAAGTTTGCTGATGCTTCAGAGGAGGCGGTCTCTGTTCAGAGAAGTATGCAAGGTACGTCTAACTTGGTGTGAGCAGCTCGCTTTAGAGAACGCCACGTTGTCACCCAGGCCGGCCTGCGGCCTGGCCCCACTGCCCTGGCCAGTCCCTGCCGTGCTTGGTGGCAGCCAAGCCATTGGCTTCCCCAGGCCTCAAACACCCGTTAGCGTTAGCCTCTCCTCCTTGTGACTGGAAGCTCGTTCTACATTACAGTGCAAGCGTACGTAGGAGGAGTCTGTCTGTCTGAAGCTTCGGTCCCTGTAGCTCTGAGTGCGAAGCGGGAGGAGAGCGCTGACTGGGGCGGGGGTGCCGGGGCCTGCCGGCCTCCAGGTTGCGGGAGGTGGGAGGGACCACGCTCGCTTCCTCAGGCTCGTTGTACCCTGGATCCATTCGTAACGGGACTTTAGTATTCCTGTGACTCAAATTTGGTTTGGTTGTAGGACAGCCAAGCTCTAGATGGCTTATTAAATATGAAATATATTAAACTTTTTACTTTATTCTACATAGAAACTATAAATAAATTACACCAAAAAGAGGAGCAATTTAATGCGCTATCTTCTGAACTGGAGAAGTTGAGAGGAAATTTAACAGGTAAGAAGACGTCTCTGGTCACTCAGCATTACAACTAGTGGGCTTCCTAGGATTCGAGATAATCGTCGTGTGTCATAATAACGAATCTGCTAGTCAGCCAAGACTTCTTCGCTCGTTCTGGTGACACAATGTGATAGAATACTCATTCGAGGTCTGTGACCCTCAGCAAATCCTCTCCGCCCTGTTATCAGATAAGTCCGCACCCACCCACCACATCCCACTGCTCCCGCCGCTGTCCTCCATCCACGCCGACCTTCCCTGCAGCAGTCGACCTCCTGGTCTGCCTGCTCCGCCCTTGTCCCCTTTAGTCTGTCCTCAACACAGCCGCCAGAGCGGTCCCTCAGCATCCGGTCAGATCATGGCACTTCTTGGCTCCATCTATGATGCTATTTCTTTTCTTTCTTTATCCTGTTCAGTGTCTGTGTTCTGGGCTAGAATATCATTTTCATTAGGTCAGAGATTGCTTTGCAAAGATTCCCAGAGCAAGGCTTGGCATACAAGATGCCGTCAGTGCATTTTTGTTGATTATAACATAACAGTGCTTTTTTTTTTTCTATAAATATTTAGATATGGAGGCAAAATTTAGAGAGAGGGGTGAACGAGAAGAGCAGTTGATAAAGGCGAAAGAAAAACTGGAAAACGACATTGCAGAAATAATGAAAATGTCAGGAGATAATTCTTCTCAGCTGACAAAAATGAATGATGAATTACGTCTGAAAGAAAGGTATGCGTGAGTTTAACGAGACGCCTGCTTCAGGTTAGGCTCTTAAGCGGGGTCTGGGGGGAGGGAAGCCAGAATCTTCTGGAATGGTATGTTTTAAGGTCTCCTGTCTCTTCCTTTCTCTTATTACTTCAGTGTATCCTTCAACAACCGTTTAACCTCCTAAGGAATACAATATTATAGACATTTTGGTGACTTGGAAAGAAAAAACAGTTTACCATTGGCAATAACGTTTCATACAGGCAGTTTAAAATGTATTTCACCTATTTCAGTGTAATGATAATAACTGTTATTAAGGGCTTACTGTGTGCTGTGCACCGCTAACAACTTTATATAGAGTGTATTTCCTAATTCTCGTAATAATCCTGCGAGGTGAGTGTATTATTGTTCCCATTTTAAAGAAAAAGAAACTGAGGTTTCATGAGGTTTCAGTGTGGGCCTAGAGCCCTCACTGCTCTCATCTTTGTTCTGAGGTTCCTATAGTTTCAATTTTTTCCCTTTTCATAGCTACCAAACAAAAATCAGATGTTTTAGAAGGCAAAAACTTTTCAAGGACATTTTAGGGCCGTTAGACTTCTGATTCCGAAAGTGTGACTACTCGGCAGGGTCATGTTTGTGTTCAGCCATGTACCCGTGCCGTTTAGCGTTGGCGGGTGATTGGCGACCGGGCCTTAGCTGACCAGCGTTGGTCAGACTTGCTGTGAGGTGGGTGCGGCTGCACCGGTGCTTGTGGCACGGCGCCTTCGAGAAGCTCCATATCTGTTGGTGTCGTAGAGGTGTACAATCCAGAGACCACCCCCCCAAGTTTTCCTCCTTGGTTTGTGGATTTCTTTGCTAGCATCCTTAGGTTGATGTCCCACACGGTTATCCTTAAGCTAGAACTTCAAATGATGTACCATCATTTTTGTATCTTCTGTTCTCAAGTGGCACTAGAATGAGTTTTTGATAACCTAGTCTGCTAAAATTTGGAAACTTTCTAAATACTCAATCCTCCAGTATGTTTAGTTTTTACCCATTTTTCCTTAATGATCTATTGACATAAAATAATAAACTTTCGCAGTTATGATAGTTGTTATTCTAAATGATGTATTACTATCATAGTTGTCAAAATTCTTCAGGGCAAACCGTTTTTTGGCTTACTTCAGATGTTATTAACTATTCATAACATTTACGGTCATTAATACAATTGTTATTGAGAGTATCTTTAAGTATAACTCTAGAATCGAAAGGACTCTTTTGAAAAACCTGACACCTTGCCTTGAAACTTGTTCTAGAAATGTCGAAGAACTACAGCTAAAACTTACAAAGGCTAATGAAAGTGTAAGTTTTCTGCAGAGAAGCATCGGGGAAGTAACTCTCAAAGCCGAAGCGAGCCAGCAAGAAGCGTCTAAAAAGCACGCGGAAGAAAAGGAAGAGCTGCTGAACAAATTGTCAGAGCTGGTAAGGAAAGACTAAAGGGGACTGATTACTGGAAGGGAGGGGCAGGGGTGGTACAAACACGGCTGGATGCCTTAACTCCTGCACCCGGGGTTTCTGCAGGAAAAGAAGATGGAGATGAGTCACAACCAGTGTCGGGATCTGAAAGCCAGGTATGAGGAAGCGAGTTCGGAGACACAGGCCAAGCATCAGGAGGACCTGCAGAAGCTGCAGAAGATGCTTCTGGAGACGGGGGAGAGTCTGCAGGCCGCTCAGAAGGAGAATGGTGACTTGCTGCAGGAGATAGTGGAACTGAAAAAGCAAGCCGACAAGGCCAAAGTATGTCATGGCAGAGAATTTCGTGGTTGCAGCGGTTTGCTGGAGTCCTGCACGGGGCCGGGAGGGTGCTTGGAGAGCGGCAGCACGTGGGATGAGCCCGGCCGGCCTTTACACGTGGTGACCTGCCCAGGGCGAGACAGAGTGCTGAATCACATGTCCTGTGGCTTCTGGAGTTCTGTGCCAACTGCTGTGCTGCTCCTCAGGGATGGCGATGGCTGCAGGTCTTTCCCCTGAATAGACCATGCAGCCATCACCCCCTCCGCTGCTTGTTCCCAGCTGTCACAAAGTCTTATGTCGCCTGAGCTCTGCCTGCCTGCTTGTAACAGACTCTTTGTTGTTCTTCTAATCTTGGCCATCTTGCTGCCTTTCTGCGCTGGGGTTAGGAGAGACGTGTTGTAGGAAGCAGAAGGCAGAGGCCAGGTGAAGCGAGCGGGCAGGGATGGGACCTGGCTGGAGAGACACTCTCAGAGGAGAACTCAGAAGGGAGGACTCTGGAGAGGGCTTTGATATGTCCCCAGGATGGCACCGGAGTTACCCGCGAGGAAGCTGGATTCGAGGGCTGTTAGGAAACTTCCTCTGATTAAATAGAGCAGAACTGGAGACACTGCATTTCATTTCGCGGTGTCAGGATAGTGTCTGTGCCCCCATATATTTTTTGACTCTGGTAACTTAGTGAAGTTTGACCTTCCTACCACTATTTAACTTTTCCCTGCTACTATTTAACTTTTTCAAAGAAAAGTAAATACTTGTCTTTATTTTTAATGTATCAGAGAAATTATAGGGGAGTTTCGTAGAAAGAAAATACAAAAGAGCATCTATAGGATTTGAAACAAATCCCTTTTAAAACTTGTGAATTGAGTGGACCACGACATAACATATATCATACATGAGATGCCCGTATTTTCTCTCTCCTGCATGCTGGCCGTCAAGGCGCTCACTTTTCCCTGTGAAACAGCTTCAGTTTTTGAGCCATTTAACGCTGGATGTAATTTCCAGATCTTTTGTCTTTGCAGTTCCCTTCATTGGGAGACTCCAGGTATTTTGCATTATTTCCCTTAAACTGTTGCAGCCTGACCAGACCACAGCGTTCTAATAGTTTGTATGACGTCTCACGAATGTATTTTTTTACAACGGTCATTTGGCTAAAATGCCAGCGTTGATTCCCCCATCCAGAGTTGTCTGGTTATTCGATTTCTTTGGATTTTAATGTTTGTCAACAACAGTGGCTCACAGGCTCTTTTGAGAATCTGATGAAACTTTAAGATATTTTCCCTAGGAAAGTTTATACACTTAAGTTTTATAAAAAATGTCAGGACATTCATGGACCCCACAAACCTTCCTCATTCCCTAGTTTTAAGAGCCAGTGATCTATAGCTGACCTGTTCAGTATACTAGCTCCTAGCCATGTGTGGCCATTTCAATTTAGCTCCTTAGTCACACCACACTTAAGTGCTCCCTACCCACACGTATGGTTAGTGGCGACCATATTGGACAGTGCAGATCAAAGAATATTTATACCATTGCAGAAAGTTCTGGAAAGCGCTAGTATAGACATTGTAGTCAAATTATTTTATAAGCCAGTACATTTTTAAAAAACCCATTTAATTGAGTCACCAAAGCCTAGCAAATTAATCTGTAGTTTTAATAAGCTAGATGTAATTTTGAGACTAAATCAGTCTCAGGCCAGGGATTGTCCTTTAGTAAGGTCTTGCAGTTGGTTTGAAATATTGCAATAGTATTTTTTCTCCACTGCCCTTTCCCTCCCCCCACTTTTTTTGTTTGTTTAAAATATACTCCCTTTTTGTAGTCTTTTGGGTTGTATTTTTAGAGAGTCTTCCATGCATCCTGTCTACCACAAAATTATTGGATAATTGGGATGGCAGGGAAGAACCTTATGCCCTGATGTCAAAATCAAACTACTGTTTTTAAGGTAGCTGTCAGAAATAATTAAAAAAGTTGTTTCAAAGACGAACTAATAGCTATTATCAGCATTTTGCAGAGCTGAACCGGCTTTGTATTATCCTTCCATGGGCTCTGCTCATCTGGTTTGTTTCCCCTCGTTATCCAGACGGTTTCAGTGACATTTATTGTAAAAAATGTTTAAGCTTGTCTGATTCCGGTTACATTAAGTTATTTGGGCTTGCATTTGTTTGCTTGATTTCATTTTGTCTCCATTCTTTCCATCTTTTGTTTCTGTAGTCGCTAACTTACTTGTTAACATCAGCCAAAAAGGAAATTGAACTAATGTCAGAAGAGCTGAGGGGTCTGAAATCAGAGAAGCAGCTTCTTGCACAGGAGGGCAATGCTTTAAAGTTAGAGAAGGGTTCGCTTTTATCAAAGCTCATAGAGGTGGAGGCCAGAATAACTTTACTTCAGGAAGACCAGCAGAAACTGTGGTCCATAAACGAAGCTCTCAGTTCAGAGAAGGTGAAGGTCTTAGGAGAAAAGCAAGATGCTGAAAAGCTGTATCAGCAGGAACAGCTCAATAACGAAGCTTTGGCTGTTGAGAGGGAGAAATTGCTTAGAGAAGTCAACATCGCCCAGGAAGAACTCTTGAAGATAAATATGGAGAACGACGCTTTGCAAGCGTCCAGAGAAGGCTTGCAGGTACTCGTAGAAGAACTCCAGTTCAGCAAAGATAGTTTGATCGCTGAGGCGAAGAAGAATCGGGAAGAAAAAGAGCTCATGGAGGATCACATCAAGCAGCTCGTTGTCGAAAACCTCGCCTTGACGAAAGATAAAGATGAGATTATCCAGAAGCTTCAGAGCTCTTACGAGGAGCTGGTCAAAGATCAGAAAACCTTGATGCAGGATATCGAAGACCTCACAGCCGAGAAGAGGACGGTGTTAGAGAAGCAGTCGGGTCTCGATGACATGTGCATAGCCTTGACAGTGGAGAGAGACACCCTTCTGCAGAGCAACAGGGAGCTGCAGTTTGAGAAGGACGTGCTGCTTCAAGATCAGGAAAAACTGAACGTCAGCCTGGCGGCCGCCCTCCAGCTCAAACAGATGCTCGGCACCGAAGCCAGCGGGCTGCGCGCGCAGCTGGACGACGCCGGCAAGGCCCTGCGGAAGTCCGAGCTGGAGACGGCGCAGCTGCAGGCCACCAACGCCAGCCTCACCAAGCTCCTGGAGGAAATTAAGACCAGCCGAGAGATCACGGACTCGGAGTGCATCCAGCTCCTGCATGAAAAGGAGACCTTGGCCTCGTCCGAGAGGCGGCTCTTGGCCGAGAAAGAGGAACTCCTGAACGAAAATAGGCTCATCGCGAAAAAACTCAGCAAACGCTCGGAAGAGGCCGCCCACATGGAGACGAGCCTGAACGAAAAGGTCACGTACCTGACTTCTGAGAAGGAGGTGATTTGCCAGAAAATCGCGAAGCTCAAAAAGCAGCTGGATAGCCTCTTGAAAGAAAAATCGGTGCTAGAAATGCAAAACGGAGATTTACTTACCGAAAGAGAAAATTCCATCAAAACCGTGGGAGAGCTCAAAAGGAAATACGATCAGGAGTCTGCGAACAGAAGGATCCTCGTGCACGAGAAGATGAAATTGCTTGGTAACATCGATGCGCTGAAGAAGGAACTTCAAGAGAGGAAGAAGGAAAACCAAGAACTGGCAGGCACCAAGTGCGAGCTCTCCTTGATGCTGAAAGAGGCCCAGAATGCCAAGAGGCATCTAGAAAAAGAGCACACGAACACCCTGCAAGCAAAGGAGGCTTTGACCGCCGAGCTGAAGGCGTGCTGTTCGGAGAAGAGCGTGCTGCTGCGGGACGGGCGGACCCTGCAGGAGGAGTGTCGGAAGCTGAAGGAGGAGATGCAGACCACGCAGCAGGCCTTGGTTTTGGAGACGGAGGCCAGGGCGAAGGAGAGCGAGTCGTCCCTGTACGAAAGCAACAAGCTCCACGGGAGGCTGGTGCTCCTGGAGCAGGAGCTGGAAGAGGCGAGGGTGCTGACGAAGGCGCTCCAGGCCGACAATTTCGTGCTGCTCCAAGAGAAGAGCAAATCGGAGCAAAAGGTGGTGGAGATCATCAAGGAGAAGGAACTCTTGAGTGAGGAAACGGCGCAGCTCGCTGCCAACATAGAGACCCTGAAAAGCGACTTCGCCTCCTTGTCCAAGTCCAAGCTGGAGCTGCAGGAGCTGCACAGCTACCTCACCAAGATCCTGGACGACCTGCGGCTGAACCACGAGGTGACCCTGGCCGAGCGGGCCAAGGCGGTGCAGGACAACAAGAACCTGCTGGCCGAGAAGAGAGAGATCGTCCTGGAGAAGGACGAGCTCCAGAAGGAGAAGGAGAAGCTGGCCGAAAACTACTTCCTCCTCCAGAAGGAGGTCAGCCAGCTGGCCAAAACCAACAGCCACATTTCCGCCAACCTGCTCGAGTCTCAGAACGAAAGCCGGATTCTGAGGAAAGACAAGAGCAAGCTCACTCTTAAAATTAGGGAGCTCGAGACGCTGCACTCGTTCACGGTAAAGGGGAGGGCCCAGGACTGAGCACCGGCTACTAACCAACCCCCTGCACTAACGCCTTAGCGGTTAGGGCATCCGTCTGTGTCCATGTTCGTGTCCACGTAAGGAAATCAGCCCTTTCCATCTGTTGCTTCTAGGGCTCAGGCTGTCTGCTGTCACCTGCCAGGGAGACCCGTTACTAAATGCTAATTGCAGTCATCTCTTTCCGTTAGAAAAAACTGTACACTGTGAATAACAAGGATATATATATTTTTTTAATTTAAAGGGAAATTTTCATGAAAAACTCAACTGTGGTTCTTAAAGGCTTAAGAACAATAGTAAGATAGGCACCTGTTGAAGTATATAGTCACCTCGTTTGGCTTTTAACTCGTTTCTGTGATGATTTTTTAGATCTTTTCAGCTAGGGATTTGTTGTTTTCACATGCATATTATCTTTTTTATTCACAGCCATGTTTACTCATCACCCACAGCTCCTCATAGTTTCCATCCAGCATTTCTCGTTAAACACTCGAACTTTGTGTGATTGCCCAAATAATTTTTATTTGAAAAATTCCCACCCTAAATTCTGAATGATTTCACAGGCCCCCAAATGAGCAAGGATAGTGTTTTAAACTTACAACAGTAAATACGATTGAGAGAAAACTTGAGCCGTGTAAGCATGTCAGTCTTCATTGTTCCCGACTGTTCCTTTTAAACAAGCCAGAGCGATGGGCATGACTGTGCCTGCCTGGAATTTGTAACCTAGAAGGGTGCAGGTATAACGATATGCATATGACAATTGGCTTATTGGTTTTTGTAACATGGCCCGCAAAAGGGCGTGTCACCTTGTTGGACTTGGGCGTAAACACCTTTCAGTCTTAGCCCATTTGTTTTGCTGTTGGGCTGGTGGCCGGCCCATCCTCCCTGTGTGATCCCCTCACCGCACAGCATGGGTCAGCCTGCTGCGGCAGGTGGCGGGGGTCCTCACTTCTCACGGAGCTTTCTCGCACTTAGGCCGCGCAGACAGCAGAGGACGCCATGCAGATCATGGAGCAGATGACGAAAGAGAAGACCGAAACCCTGGCCTCCTTGGAGGATACCAAGCAAACAAACGAAAAACTGCAGAATGAAGTAATCAGATTTAAATGGCTTTTTGTACAGAGGACAGCTTATCGACTTCATGCGATGTTTGGTCACTAACTCAGGGTTGTTTATTTTTTGACGCGCGGCCTCATACGGGTTCGACCTACGTTAGTGGGGTCGAATGTACGCCAGAACCACAACGATGTTAAAATAAAGCGCATTACTTCATTACTTACTTAGTAGGGTCAACCTTGAAAGAACGAGGGGATAACCCTAATAGCGTGACTTTTTATGGTAATTGCTCAGTGATAGAATTAATGAGAGAAGGTACTGATAACATTGTATCGTTTTTGTTTCTTTTATCTTCAATCACATACATTTTTGTCCCCTCCATTCTCTCCCAGCTTTGAGCCATTAAAATCCTTTCCTTAGCCCTGAGTTTGACGTAGGCCTTTTCTTGGCCTGATTCAGTACTGGTTCCCTAAGGTGTCATCTTATATTAGTTCCTCCTGGGTCTTGAACACATTTGTGGTGTCAAGATAATTTCGGTTCTGTCCAAAAGCAGCAGCATTTCTCACTCTTGCCCCTTTCTTTGATTTCCCTCCTTCCACCCTCCCAGCTCATACTGACCCTTTCTTTCTTTGGAACCACATCACCTAAAAATCCTGAGCAGAAATAGTTATGTGACTTTTTATAGAACTTCAGAAGCTTTTTGAAGGGATAGGCAGGCAAGACCTTAGTAAGGGAAGCAGGGGACGCGATAGCCACTTTGAATGGCTACTCTAGAGACTGGGCTTTCTCGTTATGGGAGGTCAAAGATGGAAATCTGGGAAAGACCCGGATGTTTCGAGAGGTAATTATAGGTAAATAAAACTTGACCTAGAAGGGAGTACATTTATAGAACCGACAGTCCTAAGAGAAAATGACTTCAGCTAAAAATATAAAAGCATTAAAAAATCATAGACGATAATCAAAATTAGAAGCTGAAGTAAATGAGACGATCGTAGGGAATGTCACTGACCTCTGAGGGCGGAGTCGGGGAGAATCGCGTGCTTCTGCGACGTGAGCCCTGGTGTCTTTGTTACAGCCAGACGCAGGGCTGCGTGACTCGTTTAGACTCGCTGTGACATTTTGTTTTTCTCATCCTGTGAACCTAGAAAGTTAGAGTGCATTAAAAGGAAGACACTTTCTAGGACTCCTGACTGCCGACACGTGACATGGCAAAAGTACCTCTGGCTGTAGGTGCTAACTGCGCGAGTCCCAGAAAGCCAGCGTGGCACCAGGAGCTCACCCTGCATGATGGGACGGCCCCTAACACGCCCCCATCCCTGGTGGGGGCTCCGCACCCGGAGCTCCAGGCCCCTGCGGGACCCTGTGGTCGCTCACGTCCCCTCTCACTGCCGTGAGTGTCTGGGTTTCCCGCCACGGCCCGGCCCCAGGCCGCTCGCTTCCCCCGTGGGCAGGCGATGGGGCTGGACGCGTGAACGTGAGTGAATGCGTTTCAGCTTCACTGCGTGGCCTTTTCCTCTTCAGATGGACGTGCAGATGGGTAAATCGTCTCCCACGGACAAATACTTGGATTCAAATCATTTTTCATGAGGACCATGTAAATTTAGTACTGACGCTGAAAACACATAGTATCCTAAATTGGTAACCTATGGGAAGAAAAGGGTTCTTTTTTTCATGACAGAATAATCCTTACTGACTTCATGGTTTTCAATTTATTTGTTTTTTTTAAAGGTGCTTCATCCTTGAATAACAAGTTCAATAATACATATTGAGAATTATACACGAGGTGAAGGGAAGCTCAGTTTCTGAAGCAATGTAGTTTGACATTTTGGCCGGGTATCTAGGAAATGTCTGACTAAATATATTGGTGAGGTTTGCAGTGTATAACAGACGTGGTCATGTGTGATCTCTTCACCCAGGTGATTTTAATTTTTTGGCAGGTGGCTTATTTTTAGTGCACATTTTCATGAGTAATTTGTCATTGTCCAGTCATGTCATTGGAATGTGAAATCATTTCATCCAGTTTTCTTCTCTTGGTCTTTAAGTTGGACACACTTAAAGAGAACAACTTGAAAAATGTGGAGGAGCTGACTAGATCAAAGGAACTTCTGACCGTAGAGAATCAGAAAATGGAAGAATTCAGGAGAGAAATGTAAGTTTATCTTCTTTGAGAGAAGTTGGGGAACTTATTTAAAATCACGAAAGTGAACACAGTGCTAATTACTTAGAAAATACTTGACGAGTACATGAAGTAAAAAGTAATTGTCACCCTCCTGTCCCCCAAAGGCTGTTGCACACCTGAGACGTCAACCCTGTAATCACTGTCACGTCAGAACTATAGGTAAAGGATCAGAATGATGAAACGGTGCTGGCCGATGGTTAGGACATTTGACATTCAAATGTGACTTTTTCTAAAGTAGTATGCTTTACAATAGCCTTTTATTAATAAATCCCTCAAAATATTTTCTATAGAAAAAAAGCATTACTAAGATTATCAGCGATCTTGACTTTAAGAGTAATCAAGTCTTCTGGCAAGGACATTAAATGAGCAGAATTTGGGAAGACTTTTTCTAATCAAGATTTACACATGTGACTGTTACCTAGACTTCAGGCAGAGGGGCCATCCATGTGCCCTTGTCACCGCCTTTTAAGTTTGGTTATAATTATTGCAGATGGTTTTTTATCTGGCATTTTTAATGATAAAGTGTAGGTTTCATTGTGCCCTTCTGTTCTGAGAACTAGACGGCATCATCTGTGTGAAACTAAAAATTTAAAGCCAGTGAACCTGGTGAACATTTGAGTATGTCCTTCACACTAGGTGCAGTTAAGTTAGGAACGATACAAAGATGACTTCCATGTGGTCCCCGCCCACCAAGGGTCTATATTATTTATTTCCAGTTCTTAGCAAACAAATAAATGAGAGTCAGACAAAAACGAAAGCATCAGTTCTAAACTTCCACTCCTGAGTCACCATCTCCAGTACTATCTATTGGTCAGACTTGAACGAGTGTATGTCTCGTTCTTCTGAGAGTTCTTAAAATCCTCGAAATCGTCTCACCCGAGCTACCCCTGAGGCTGATGATTGAGTCCGTCCTCAGTGTAAACTTTAACGATACTTTTCTAGATGGCGTTTCAGCAGTTCCCAACGATTCCACGTACACAAATCTGTAAATTTACAGGTGTGCTTATGGCCATCAGGAGAGACAGTAACGCAGACAGCGGGCACCGTGATGGGAAGAGGGAATTCGGGATCCGTGCAGAGTGGGTGGGTTCACTACAGTTCAGGGATTTTTCCCTGTGACACAAGTAGCTATGGTAACGTGGAGCCTCTGGAGCACTTTAAGTTGACTTTAGTTCATTTGTGTCACCAGGGCAGCTGGTGAGGGAGGCTCTGAGCAGCAGGAGAGTCCTTAGCCAGCCTCCCCCTGCCGTGACCCTTCCTCCCAGCGTCCTGGGCTGTCCTAGGTAGCGGAGGGGCCGGGCCAAGAGAGCTCCGGAGTTGGATGACATGCCTCTTTCCTGCTACAGGACTTTGAAGTCTCTCGTCTGGTCATTACATTGGTCCAGTAAAGTGTTCATCCTTACTATCATGTCACCTACCCCAAATCAGTATGGGTGGCTCCACCTCCAGGACGAGATCAGTTGTGTTGTGTGCCCCACTTCTTGGAGGATCCCACTGAATAATGAAGGCTTAGCCCCCTGTCTGTAGAAGCTGAGAATCAGAAGATCGCAGCCCCCACTGCCGTCCCTCGGGGCGTGGCCTGGCGTCCTGCCTGGATCCGCTCGCTCCCGTAGACCTCTGGTCCCTGAGGGAGTGGGTGAGGCGCGGAAGAGCCGGGCCTGGAGCCAGGCCATAGGGCCGACAGGCCTGGGCTGCTTCTGTTTCCCACCTTCCTGGCTCGCCAGTCCTGAGGGAAGCAGGTCACCACACACCAGGAGCTGGCAGGGGAGGTCTGAGGGGTAGGCTGAATGAGGCCCCTGCCCTTGGTGACTCAGAGTGCCTTGCTGTAGACATGGCCATGTGACAAGGACCATCTGATATGAATGTGCTATCTAATGGGAAGGGTGCTACCCCCCCCCAAAAAAAAAAAAAAAAAGAAAAAGCAGTCATTTCCCTGTTTCTTGGTTCCTCGGTGCAGAAAGCTAGAGCGTGCGCAGCTGTTTGTTCTGTGGCTCGGCCTCTGGAGCTTGTCCCGTGTCCCCTCACCAGACAGACACAGGAGGTCTGATGGGAACTGTCTCCCCCAGGATATTGCCCTTGGCAGTGGGACCAGCACCTAGCACTGAATGGTGCTTTTCCTCTATGCTGCTTACTGGACTCGTTTTAGGAAAACTCTCGAGTCTGCGTAGCCAGCTCCCGTTTTCAGATAGAAAGAGAAGAAAATGGGTTCTCTCTCTTGTGTAAATTGAATCTTAGGGAAAGCCATATAAGCCATCTGATTTTGGATTTGACTCCCCTGGCACAGTGACAAATCTAGAATATATGTAGCATGGCAGTGAACAGACTTCTGAGCGATTCACAAGTAGAATGTTCGCGAGTCAATATTAACAATGTTTGTTTCACCTCTCAGTTTTAAGCTCATTCCTCTTCTCTGTTTCACGATATCTTGTCATATAAAAAGTAGCTTAAAAATGGTTAGAAATGTATTTGTAGGTATTTTCAAAAAGTAGCTTAAAAATGGTTAGCTTAAAAGTAGGTTAAAAATGGTTAGAAACGTGTTTGTAGGTATTTTCAGAATCGCTCCCTAGGGTGCTTCGGGGAGTCAGGCTGTTAGAGCCTCGTTGCTCTGGGAAGGGCTTGGACCCGCCACGCTCAACAGGAAAAGGTGCTTCTGTGTTTGAATGAAAGCTCAGGTCCTTCTGCCGGTTTAAGTCCAGTTCTCCCGCTTCCTGGCGTTACGGTTCGAGACACATCTCTTCAGTTTTCTCACCTTTAAAACCTAATAGCAACATGAGCCTCCTGAGGCTTTGCGAATTCACAGGAACTAGACATGGAAGCACGTTGCAGATTTAGAACATCAAACAAATATTGAGGACATTTTGATATTTCTTAGCCTCCTTGTTTTAATTTGCCTTGCTGGGGGCTTTTATAGAAATCAAGGATCTCAAAAACTTTAAAAGATGAAGATCTTTCTTAGAGAGTGAAGAGAGTCAGAGGCATCCGTGACAGGCCACACAAACGCCGAGACCAGACAGCCCCTGATGGAGGCAGTGACCACCTGGGGAGGAAGGGTTTGGCTCATGATGATTTATTTCATCATGAGTAAAATCTTCGGATCTGTCAAGAATGGATAGACTCTAGACAGAAGATAAACTTTATGACGTGTGTGTATTTTGATCCATAATTAAAATCAAGCCTCCCGGATTTTAAGTGACTAATTACCTGAGACTAAATTTCTGCTTCTTTTTCTTCACTTGCTAAATAAACAGCTCTGTGAAACGCCAAATTTAATGTGCTAAGGGAATTTTTGTGTAGTTGAGTCATCGAAATCATCGTGAGGTCATCCCTGTAGGCATATTATAGGTGGATGGAAAGTTAGAATTTTTAAAAAAAAAAATGAAGATGCCAAGCACCGCCACCCATTAGACAATTGGAGTTAAAAATAGACGTGTTCATGCATCAGCAGATGGATTCATCCCCAGATGACTGGATTCAGAATACAGCCACGTATGACAGCTCCCTAAATGGAGTTTGGCCAGCACAGACTTAAAAGTCATCATTGCATCCAAACCTGCTGTGGCATAAAACTGAAATCCAGTGATCAAATAAAGTCTTTTGAATATCTATTTGAAAAGGGTAATAATTTGAGATGCATATTTTGGATTAATTTTAATAACGAGAAGGTGCTTGATAAACATACCCTGCTCACATTTCATAGGCTGATATTCATAATATAGGTCAGCAGACTATATTTTTATTTGCTTCTTTTAATCATAAGGTAGCATTATGGAAAGAACACAGCCAAAATAAGGCACCTGTTATGTAACTAGAAAACTGCATTTTCTTTGGGGTTTCACCTGTTGGTCTGAAATATATCCTCAGATTCATGGCAGCACCGGATTCTGATAGAATCTGGCAGATGAGACTCTTAGATTTCGGTTTCTGCCAGAAAAAAACCTCAACAGATTACAGATTTGTGGAGTCAGAGCAGAGTGCGTTGCAGCAGCGTAAATCCCTTTGTCAGCATCATAGGTTTAGGTATGATTTTTAAATAGAAACAGTCCCAAAGACAAGAGGGATGCTGATGGTTTCACTTGTCGTTTATTTTGTAGTAGCATTGCTTTTTGTACGGGGAGCGGTTAGAAGTACGGTAAGTGTGGGCGGTGAAGGCTGGAGGGAACGTTCATTAGGTTTAAAGGAAACCTAATAATGTGGGCGACAGTCCTCCTGAGAGGTCAAAGCCATCAAGCCCTCCTGTACGCAGATAGCACTGCCTCCTGTCATTATAGATCCTATCGGGCACGTGACCCAGATATATTTTCCTCAGTGCTGTGAAGCTGGTCGTCTCCCACAGTTTCCTTGCCTGTCTTGTTTCTATGGTAACCCTGCACTCACTGTCCTTGCAGAGAAACCCTAAAGCAGGCAGCCGCTCAGAAGTCCCAGCAGCTTTCGGCGTTGCAAGAGGAGAACGTGAAACTTGCCGAGGAGCTGGGGAGAAGCAGGGACGAAGTCACGAGTCATCAGAAGGTCAGTGGGCCTCGGGCGGGCGTTGCTGGCGCTGGTGTGCTGAAGTCTGCTGCCAGCAGGGCGCTGCCCGGAGGGGAGGCAGCTCGGGGATGAGCCCGATGTGGCTGGGTCCTTCCAAACGGGATCTCACGTCAGTGACAGTCACCTGTGCTGTGTCTCCTGGTTTCCAAGCACGCTGCTATTGGGCTTGGGGTCGGAGTGAGCTGACAGGACCTTTAAAAAAATCACTGGGAACTTGCAAGCAAGTAGAAATTAAGACCTTTATTAGATGATCTTAAAGCAATGCATTTAAATGAAAGGGACAAAATCTTCCTACTACTACTGCTTGGATTTTAAAATGATTTTCTCTTGACTTTTTTTCCTTCTGTCAATCAAAATTGGTTCTAAGGAAACAGACTCCAAAAATTATGGATTTGGTGTGAAGGTTGGCAGCTGTTTTTAAATAGAACTCTGCTTTTCTTTAAAATTTTAAAAACCTTTCCTAGTGGGACTGTACATGTGTGTGCTCGTGTGTACTGATATTTGACACGTGTGTTACACCTGGAATGAGTGCTAGCCATAGTCCACTTGCTTCTGTGTTTAAGTCACAAAGCTTTCTGACAAGTTTATTAAACACCGAAACAACACTGATTTTAAAGACTGCTGTAGTCTGCTTTTTATTCTTTAACAGTTAAAAGCGCTGGATTGTTAATCACATCTGATCTCAGAGCAGAAGCTCGGAATTACAGTCCTGAGAGAATTGTGCTGTGTAGTTATTAATTCCAGCTTTGCGTGTCAAGGGAGAGAATTTTCCCCCCAGCACACTTGGCAAACCTAAGTTCTCACTCGGGATGGAGCAGTTTGGGGCGATTGTCTAGAGAACCCGCTGACGTGGTGCAGTCAGGGAAAGAGTTGATTTGGAGAGTTGACATCAGACTTTAAAAGCTTTATTGTAGCTTTTCACAGTTTTCTCACTTCCCACAAGAGATGCCCCGTCTCTCTAGACTAGGGGATGGCGATGATGCCATTGGTGATAGTCTCTCACATCCATTGGGTCCTGCTGTGTGACAGGCACAAATAAGTTAATCTTTGCAGTAATTCTAGGATGTGGGTATCATTATCCCTATTTGTGAAAGAGGAAACAGGGACACAGAGAGGATCATCCTCTGCTCAGCCTCATTCAGTGAATAGTCTCAAGACGTGTTTGCCTCTTCTGGTTTGGGCCGGGAAAGGAATCAGAGTGAGTTGGTGTCACAGGGTCGCTGCCCTCCCCTTTGATCCGCATGTGAGAAGTTGGAAGTTCATGGAAAGCAGGAGCCCTTTGACCAGATGAGGGGCCCGCCCGGGGCCCGAGCCGGAGCGCCTGGAACACGGGGTGGCTCCGAGCGCAGGGTCTGGAAGGCCCCTCGAGGGAGGGGTCTCGTCTTGGTGCTGAGTCTGTTCCCATCTTTGATCTCACTTTGTTGAACTTCTCTGGCAGAGAGAGCGGATTCCGTAAGTGGGAGGGACACACAGATGTCCCCTCTCGTCTCATGCTGTGACCCTCACTGGGCCGTTGATTACATTTTTGTTTCCGTCATTTGGAACCAGAAAGGACTCAGAGAGAGACATCACAGGGCGTGGGCAGAGGTTTCCAGGGCTCGCTGGCACTCCCCAGCTCTCTCTCTCTCTCACACATACTGTGATTGGAAGTACCTTCCTTTTGAAAAGCTTGCGTGGTTAAGAATCTGAAAATCGTGACGTAAAGGGTGTTAGGAAACAGCACCTGCAAGGAACAACTGAGAAAATAACTTCCCTTTAGAGAATGGGATTGGTGTGCCCTTTGCAGCTTTCTGGGTTTTACTCGGGAGAGAAGGATGAGCCGCTTGAATGAAAGCACCCTAGGCTTCGATGCCAGAGAGCGTTACGTGTAAGCTCCAGGGATCGCTGCTTGTTTAGGGGAAATAAAGAAGTTTCACTTTGTTTCTTTTTATAATCAAACTATGGATCAGTTATGCTCAGAAGTACACTACGGAGCTGGTGTTCAACAGAAACTCTATTTTTGAAAAGAAGAAAGACTTTTGATTGTAGTACTGTAGAAATATTTAGTGTTTCATTTTAAAGGTTAATATCGCAGCGCCTAGATTGACATGGGGCGCAAACTGACCTGGGGACCAGACTTACACCCTGAGTCCCTTACTTAGTAGCACCGTACTTCCCTGGCCGTTCACGTCGCCTTTCCCAAGTGGAATCTGTCCGTTTGTGGGCGGGGGAGGGGAGCGACAACCGGGATAAGTTAGCATGGTGAGATGGAGAAGGGCTTGATTTGTCAGGCATCCACAGTGACAGAAATCTTTATAACATGTCACATGGAGTGCCCGTCTCTTAGAAGAGAATAGATTAGATTGAACCATACGAAATTGCTATGGTTCCACAGTTTCTTGTAACTATGATCAACCTAATAGTTAATATTATTTATCTTTTTGCGATGACTGACTCTTAGGAAGATGGTCGCTGTAATTGCTATTGACCCGTCACTCTCACATTGTTTCCTGCCCGATGGCCTTCCCTGTTTCCTGCTGTTTCCCATTGCCTGCGTGTGTATGAAAACATACGTAACAATGTGCTGTCTTAGCCATTTTACAGTGTAAACTCCGTGGCCTTTGGTACCTTCACCGTGTTTTACAACCATCGCCTCATTCTGTTCCAGAATACCTTGTCACCTCGAAAGGAAACCCCGTACCCGCTTAGTCGCTCCCCGTGCCCTCACCCCAGCCCCTGGCAACCACTCATCTAGTTTTAGTCTCTCTGGCTTCAGGATCACACAGTAGGTGGCCTGTTGTGTCCGGCCTCCCTCAGCATCATGATTGTCAGGGTCCCCCTCATCCCATTGTAGCGTGTCAGTGCTTCGTTCCTTTTTGTGGCTGAGTCATCTTCCGCTGCGTGGAGGGGCCACAGTTTGTTTATCGTCTGGTCTCCCTTCTCCGTCCCCTGGTGTCCGCGTTCCTGCCTGGAGCTGCTGCACCGATGGCCCCTTGGGACCTTCCGTGGGTTGAGAAATCCGTCTCGTTTCCTTCACAGCAGTTCTAAACCTTGCCACGTTGTTCACAGTTACGGTCTCAACTGTTCCTTATCTTCACTCCCAAATTTTAAAGAGTTCACCTCCCGTTTCCTTCCCAGCCTCCTGCAGTCTGCTTTTTCCCAGCCGGCAGCAGCGCACGCCCAGAGTGCCTTGTCACTTGACATAGTGAAGGGGCAGGAGCGCAGCGTCTTCGCCCACTCTGGGAGCGCTTGGTGCCACCAGCTGCATCCCAACCCGCCTCGTTCGAGTTTTTCCTTGGTGTTTGCGCTCGTTTCTCTGCATCTCCTGCCACCTGGTCACCTCCAGTCACCTGCCTGCTTTCTCAGCTCCACCCCCATCCCTGTTGGGTGAGCTCGTCCCCATTGTCGGAGGCCCACGCTCGAGGTCATCCTCTCTTGTCTCTGTGTCCATGTGCCAGTCATCGCCACCATTCTCCATCTGTGACACTCATCACCGTGTTGTGGTTGTTCTTGGGCTTCTCTTCCCCCGCAGCTCGGGGGTGACGGGAGCCGTAGGGCATCACACGTAGGTCTGAAGGAGTGCATGCATGGTGCTGTGAGCGTCTCGTTGCCCGCCAGGGCCTCAGGTCCTGGTTTACAGAACGAGGTGCAGAGACTGTGACCGCTCTGTGGACTTGCTTGCCTGAGTCCAGCTGCTTCAGTGTATAGCTTTGTCGCGGAGAGCTGTGGTCACCGCGCCAGAGGGGCACGTGCCGTGCGTGGATGGAGGAAGCGCACGGTACGCGTCCAGGCAGCGTCACACGGTTTGAAGGTGGAAGGTAGCCATCCAGAGTATTACTGCTTCTCACAGAGAATACTAGAAAGAACCACAGTAGGGCGAGTTCTTCTCTTCAGGTAGTCGTCTTAGGTGGTCCCTGTTGACATGTCTGATGCTTCTCAGACCTCACAGGTGTCCCCTTTGTGAGGACTGCAGATGCACTCAGCGGTCACTATGGGAACAGTACTGATTCTCCCTCCTCCCCCCAGTCATTTACAAAATGCGGTTACAGCTCGCCTGCGGAAGCTGGACAGGGATTAGAGACTCAGAGCTGTATTTCGCCAGCCGTCCTTCCTCACAGAGGTTCTAGCAGAACTGGGGTTATCATCTAATAATTACCTGCCTTTTAAATAAGCCTGAATTCCCAGGCATGGATGTTTAGAAAGGGGATGCTATTTTTAGCTTGTCATGTTTTATTTTGGAAAAACAGCGTTCATCAGCCATCATAATTTCAGTCTGGGCTCAGGGGACTTCAGGGCAAGAAGGGCTGAGTGAAGCTGGATCACAGACTCTCTCTCAGTATCCATTTGAAATGAACACACTTTCTGATGATTAAAAAATATCTCCAGGAAATCCAGCAGAGCCAATCAACTTCATACTGTAAACATTAAAATTGACAACCAAGAAAAAAAATTAGGTTTGACTCCATCTGACACTTGGCAGTGGTAAGAGAAGAGGAACAAATAGCAGACTCCTTAGAATTTCCACTCTGATTCTCCCCACCCTGTGGCCCGACCCAGGTTGGAGAAAATTCGACTGAGGAGGTGAGCAGGAAGCGTGGGGAAGGAGTCAAGGAAAAATCTTTGCGGCCAGAAGCCCTCTTCTGCCATCTCAGGGTTCTCCCAGAGGCAGGAAGAACTGCCAGGTGTCACCTTCCAGTCTGTCCAGCAGAGCAGCTTAGCTGCACGGAGGTGGTGGGAGTGGGTGGCCTTTTTCTCAGACGCGATGAGTCCACAGGTAGCCGGTCCCAGTGGGTCCAGCCCTCAGGACCGTCTTTAGGGAACTGGCTTGTCTGTCTGCTCTGCTGCTGTCCTTGGCGTGTGCTTTTCGTTCTCTCGCTGTTCCTTGAGGCAGTGCAGACCTTTCCAGGAGGAAGCAGGGGGAGGGGACAAGTGGCGGAAGGCGGAGAGCTGCCCCCTCACGCAGTTTTGTCTTTTAACATCAGGAGACAGGAAAGTTTGGATCTTGAAAACAGTGTCACCCAACCGCCTCCAACCATAATGAGGCTGCGTTCCTGTGTCTAGGGACGGAAGGCCACAAAGGACATGAGAGTAGGTGCTGGGAGAACCAGCTTATGATACCTGCCTGTGGCCGAAGCCTGAGGACACCCTCCCGGGAGCAGGAACACCTCTGTTCAGATGCAGTGAATGAGGCACAGGACAGGGAAAGAAAACTCTGGGATAGCCGGGTCCCCAGCCTCGCCCCAGGGCCCTCTGGCTACCGAAATGTGCACACTGCAGTGCCCAGCCTTCCAGCCGTAGCTTGGAGGTGTAGAGGGAGGTCTCAGAGTAGGAATAATTCGTTTACATTACACAGGAAACCAGAGAGAGATGAGGATTTCTAGCATGAGAAATTATCATGCAAAGTAAAAAATGATTTTATATAAAAACTTAAGTGACTTAAATAAAACAGCTGCTCAAAGAGAATGAGAAAATGATACAAATTGAACAGAGAGTGAAGAGTTAACAAATTGGAGATCAAAACCATGTTATATCAGAACCAGGAAATACATCAGAAACAGAAGGGAACCTCGTGAACATTTCTAAAAATAAAGTGAGGCTTGAGCCAGTCATAGTAAATAAGGAGGAAACAGTAAAGAGAGTAAAGAGTTAGAGGAAAGATGACAACCATGGAGGACAGAGGTGATGCAGACAAGTATGATTGGCATCCCTGACGTAGAGAACGAGTGCAGGAGAAGAAAGTATTAGGAGGGATGGATAGCAAGGAAGTTTTTCCCCGAGCGAGGGAAGAACTGACTCTGCAGATGGAAAGGACTAGCGGGTTGTGTCCTTCTTGCTGCAAATGAGTTCACAAAGGGAAGGGGAATTGGTCCAAAGTAAATGACACCAAAAAAATACCCCGATTATTCTCGAACTTCAAGAATTACTGCTCAGGTGCTCCGGCAGAAAAAAAGCAGATTCCTTATAAAAAGATAAAAAACTCACTACAGACACATCCAACACCAGAAAACTTTGATGTGTCTTTCCGAAGTTCTGAGGGACAGAAATCAGGGTGACGAGCATCCTGTCCCAGCAGCGTTATTCAGATGAGAGGGCAGGCAGAGGTTCTCAAACATGAAGAAACATGGAGAAGCTGTAGCATCTGTGAGTCCTGGAAGTTACTCCATGATAAAAGCTGGCCAATCGGAGTACAGAGTTCAGCTAAAGAGAAACTGGTAAAGGACTGAGGGCGAGAATTAAATCCAGTGGACAGATGACCTAAGCTAACAGGTCAGGGAGTTACAGGCAGAGTAAAATTGTGTTTTTCACTTTTTGTTTTATTGGACATGACCTCAAGTTTTGCAAACGTTGTAAAATTAGAACAGTGAACGCTCATCCGCTCTCGGGACCTGTTCTTGCGTAACTGCAGCGCTCACCAAACACCGGACGGTCAACGCTGTTATCTGATGTGCAAACCATATTCCTGTGTAGGCCGTTCTCCCAGCAATAATTCTTTATAGTTTGTTTGTTTGTTTCTCTGATTCAGGCTCCAGTCCGGGATCATGCGTTCCAGACGCTGAGCTTTCAAGTCTGTTTGATCTTTTTTAATGTGGAACCGTTCCTCTGCCTTTTAGGACTTGGCTTGTTTGGAAAGAGCAGGCCAGTTATGTTGTGTAAACTCTTCATTTGGGGTTTGTCTGATGTTTCATGGTGATGGCATCCAGGTCAGGCATTCTTAGCGGGAAGACTATGTATTTATAATCATGTTGTTCCCTGCTAGGAGACATGCGATGTTGCTTGATGCTAATTTTGGTCATTTAGTGAATGTAAGTTTAAAACATTTGCAAAGTAAAGAGAAAAAAGGAAAGGAAAAGGAGAAAAAAGATGCCATGACTGCCAAAATTTGAGGCAGTAGTAAGGGGAAAGAGAAAGTGCCCAGACTTCCTCATCTTTTATGTCGGGGGATGTTTGATGTTGTCTAAAGTTAAAATTAACTTATACCTGAGAAAATGATGCTAACCTCATGTTTTAAAAAATGTATATCACTTGAAAATTTTACATAATAAATGTATATAAACTTAGTGGGAGCTCTTAGAATCGAATATATCTTTGAGGTAAAGAACTTTTTTTTTTACCTTCAACCAGATTCTCTTGTTGACTTCCATTTTTCTTTCTCCTGTTAAATGTAAGTTAAATCAAATCCCCATCCCCACCCCACCCCACGTCCCTCATCCTCCTCGCTGGTGTACATGGAGAAGCCTGCCATGTCGTTCCGCTGACGCTAACCGTGCCGGGATTATTCTAACGTCAAATTCCAGTTATTCCGGGCACTTAGAATTAGTCCTCGCTGGTAAATAGGGGGATATTTTTTATTTTTCTACGTTGCCGAATTTTCGAAAAATGAGCATGTATCATGTTAATAAAAATAATACATTTAATTTTTCTTGTCAAAGAATGACAGCTCTATCTACAAGTTAGAAATGGGCCCAAACTCCGATTCGTTCGGGTTCTGCGGGGCCCCTCTTTTCACTCGGTTACGCATTTGCAGGCGTCACCCCATGTGGGAAGTGGGCCGGCGGGCTCGTTTAGACGCTGAAGGCCTTTTTTCATCCTCCCTCTGCTCTTTCTGCATATTTTAAGTTTCTTGTTCGAGACATCGCTCTTGACCTCTCCCCAGGGCTCTGAAGCGCTCCAGTTTTTAAGGAGCTTCGTAGGAAGGTGTTTCCCAGCACTGAGATGCCATCCGCTCTGCACGTGGCTGCCAAGGGCCGTGGGTCCCTTCCCGTGTGTGTGTCTCTAGTGAAGGGTGTTCGCAGCTGACAGAGGGTGCGCTTTAACGGCACAGAGCTGCTAGCACACTCACGGGAAGAATAGCTGCTGTCTTTTCAACACCAGGAGTGAGAAAGACCAGAGAGACTTGTGTGTGTGTGCACTGTATAAAAAGCTACTTCCTATTCTTTGGCCCGCTTCTCAGTCACGGTCCCCCCACCCTAGAGCCACACCATCAATAGCACTCTTAATAAAGGACGGTGATGCTTACGTGCGTACATATTTGAGGATGTAAATGTATTCATGTGTATTTACTTACATAATTCATATACAGATGCATAGAAATGCCAACTGGCCTCCAAGGCGTGCTGTCTTCCTGCGCCTTTTCTAAGAACTTCCGGTGTCACTTCATGTGTCCCAGTGCAGGTCAGTTTCCTGGGAAGCAAGCTTAGAGAGTGTTTAGTGCGCATGATGGTTATCAAGATGAGCCCTCGGCACAGCACCTGTGGAAAAGAGGGGCAGGAAGTAGGACTGGGCAGAGCAAGAAGCTGAGCCGTGATGCGGGCCCAGTGACAGCCTCGACCCACCTCGTGAGGAACTCTGGAGCTGGCTTTTTGTCCCATATTGGGCTAGATCACCAGTCTTATAGTTCCACATCAGTCACTGGAGGGGGTCCATCTCAGAAAGGGGGCGTGACCCTGACTAGAAGTCACTCCACGGCAATGACCCCTGAAGGGGCTGACAGCTCAGGGCTGTCCCAGAAGCTGGCAGCAAAGGGGCCTAGCTCGAAAGCGGGGTCTAGGCAGCACATCACTGCACCCATCCCCCTCTCCTTTTTTCTCTGAAAAGTCTTGTCCACAGCAATCCCTGAAGCCTCCTCTTCCTTTTTCCCTCAATACCGTTCCCACTCCCAACAGCAGCAGTCTGTCTGTGTGGGAGGCCAGAGAGAAACCCTCAGACACAGGAAATACGAATGCGTTTTGTGCTGTCAAGGTAGAGCTGCTATTTTGGACATCAGAACACTTGCTTAGAGAGAAGAGACGGAAATAGCCCAAATGTGAACCACTTCACCGGGGAAGTCGGCGGGAATAGCAGCGGCTTAATGAGGCTCGTGGAGCAGAGAGAGGCGGTACCATGAGAGCTGGCTTGTAGGTGCCACCTCGCATTCCCATTGGAAGTACCAGCTCGCTGACGACCTGATGCGTGCGTTCTCTAGGCACAGTTACTGAGTGCCTACTATGTGCCTGCCAGTGCTCCAGAACCGGAGGAGATGGCAAGGAGCAAAAGAGAAAAGAAAATCGCTTTCCCTCTCTGAGGATCTTTATTCAAGTGGTTTTTAATGAGCCTACAAAGCAGGAATTGCATATGTAATGACTCTGAACGTCAGCATATCCTTCATCTCACACAAGCGAGTATTTTTCTTAGCTTAAATGATAGATTGAAAGCATATTACCCACCATGTTGTTTTATCAAACAGTTTTTGAGTAGATAAGTTCTCTGAGATTTCTGGGCCAGTATTCCCTAAACTGTGATTATTTGTACACTAGTAGCCTCACTGTAATATTATTTTCTTAATATTTTTCTTTAAAATAACCCTCCTTTTTATTCAGCCTTTTCTTATGAAAAATTTCAAGCACACGCAGAAGCAGAAGGAGCAGTACTCTGAATCCCCATGTGGCCAACTTCCAAAGCCGTCACCTCTTGGCCACTCCTGTTTCTGCTGTGTTCCCAATCCCTCTCCACTCTGTCGTGGGTAAATTTGAAGCAAATCCTAGATATCCTGTCATTTCATCTGTAAATATTTTTATGTCTCTCAAAAAATAAGAATTATTTATTCTTTCGAATTGTAATGTTACTTTAAAATTAGAAATACATGGTTTGTAACGAGAAACAATACACATAGAGGCCATTTCAAAATTAGTTAAAGAAATATAACTACTCAATGCAACTTGTTATCTTGGATTAGATCCTGGATCAGAAGGAAAAAACATTGTTTTCTATAAAGAATTAGTACAATAAATATCCCAAACTTCTGGTCCATGGACATTTAGGCACAATGCATCCTCCAGGAAAGAGAGAGAATCTCTGTGTACTGTTTTTTGCAGGGTTGAGTGACTTTTCAAACAGGTATTAATTGTATTTTCTCTGTTGTGAATTATCGGCTGTGTCCTTTATCCATTTATACCTTCATTATAGGCATTTCCCAGTCGTACATGTATTTATCGAATTCTTCTTTATTTTTAATTTTTTAATGAAAAGATTTGAAACAGCATACTTGTTTAAAAAAAAAATAGGTGTAAGCCAGATAAAAGGGCATAAAGGAAAAAATGGAAGCCCCTCTCATCCCCACATCCCACTCCCCAGATGTTCGTCCTCTCATTTTTCAGTGTTTGCTTCCCACTCTTTTTCCTTCCTTTCACTCTTTAAAAATGTTTAAATATTTCTGTGAGTTACTCATGCAGCTAATGCATATAAGTTAATAGACCAGGAAAGCAGACTCGACAGTGAAAAAACTATGTTAACCTCAAAAGACATAGGAATGTAACTTAATGTTCAAAACATACACATCTGTGTATATGAAAGATGTGAAGGCCTTATAGCAAAGCATATAGGTAACAAATAGGTAAATAGAAGTAAGGCCTTAACTACATACAGGTTAAATTCTGGACTGTTGGAAACCATTACCATAGACTTTGGTGTTATCCTTAAAACACACACATACACGCACACACCCCTTTGTTTGATTAGCAGTATGAGTTGGAATGGGTAGTTGGCTAAAGTCCGGTGTGCAGATTGAGGGGTAGAGGTAAGGCTTCTCTCAGAAGGTGAATTCACTGAATCTCTTGCTTTTTACCCTTCATAGAATAATAGAATTTTAGAACTAAAGGGCCCCTGGAGATCCATTTATAACCTTCATATTTTATAGGTGAGAAAATGAATGCTTGGGATAGAGTCGGCATAAAATGATGCCACGTGGGAGAAATGGCCCGTTCCCCGCCCTCCTGGCGTTGGCAGCCTCCGTGGTCTCAGTAAAGGACCCGGAATGTCAATGGCGAAGCGTTCACTCGGTTGGTTCACAAACACCTGTTGACTGATGTACAGCACCTACTGCTCAGGGGTCAAGTCCCTGAGGAAGGGGGGTCGCCCAGGTCGTACGTGATTCGTAACTGGTGGCCGTGCTCCCTGTGACACAGTGACCACGTGCTGTCTTTTCGTTGCCTGTGAGGAAAGCCAGTGGCGTTAGGCGTCCCGGAGTCCGAGGACGTGACCTGTGGCACGAGAAACAGGCCGGTGGCTTGCTCTGAACTGAACTCTTCTGTGTGTGCTTCTTTGCAGGTGGAAGAGGAGAGATCTGTGCTCAATAACCAGTTGTTAGAAATGAAAAAGAGGTAGGTTTCGTCTTCGCGTTTGCTGCCGGCGTGTGTGTGAGCGTGTGTGTGAGCGCGTGTGTTCAAACAGGAAAGCGTTAGAACGTGGTGGATCGCTCGCACGGCGACGCGTGGAAAACACGCGGCCTTCTCGGGCGCGGAAAATCGCATTGCGATGGTTTGGTACTCGTCACTGACAAATTATGAAAATTCATTCGCAAAAAAGTTTTAGTCTTAGTTACTAAAACAAGGCATAGTTGAGTTTGTAAGCCGTGTTCAGTGGGCGTTTATTCAGAAGTGTCTAAAATCAGATTGTCTCATAACATCCTGCTCTCCCCTCCTAGTTTCAGTAACGAAAAATACTATATTCAGTAACTAAAAATACTAATTTTTGACATGGAAAAATGGATCTGCCTATAAATACTGATTGTAATTTTATAAAAATTTTGATTTCTCAATAATAATGGGTAACACCATTAAAATTATTCTGTTTTCTTAAAAAAAAAAAAAAGAGCTATGTGTTATTCTTTCATGATAATCAAATGGCATTCACAGGGAAGCCTTCCAGAACCTTTAAGTGAGCATAAAGGGGCCCACAGACGTGAGCGTTTGCAAGCTTGATGCTTGCACGCCTGGCAGTCAGGCTGCTCTTTTAAAATAATAGAATCAACTAGAAAAAAAAATAATTCTCCAGGCTCTTGCACAGCATTCTTACCTGTCAGAGCAGAGGCGCGTCCCTCCGTGGACCGCTGACACGCGTGTTTTACACTGGCAGTGTCCCCTCCTGCCAGCAAGGCCGTTGCCTGGGAATTGAGGGCTTCATTTAGCCCACAAAGATGTTTGGGTTCCATAGACTACATTCTAAAGGACACTAGGCCTCGGTCCAGGGGTGCCTGTCCTCTCTTCTTTAATTAAAATACTTAGATTCATTTTTCTTTAACATTTCACACCAGAATGCACGTGTGTTTCAGCACTGCCACACCCCTGCTCCAGCCAGGTGTTCTCCAGGTGGCCGTGCGTGAGCTGTGGTGACTGGTCTGCCCTGCCTGAACCTAGCTCCTGTGTACAGGCACAGCTCTGCCCGCTGGGCCGTGGCATATCTATTTTCACTTTAAAAAGAACCTCACGTATGCGGTTATCAAGGAAACGTGGAAAAGTTACTAGGATTATTCCTGTGGCTTTCTGGCAGGAGAATGTACGAAAATGGGCCGGTGTAAGAACTGGCATCGTCCTCTTGCATTTATGGAGCTCTTCATAATTCACAAACTCATCTAATCTCAAAACAACCCAGTGAAATAAGTACATTTTAAAATGATGAAACTGGAGTCCAAAAAGTTAAGCGACTTGGCCAGGAGCTCAGATGCAGGCAGAAGGCCCAGGTCTTCAGATATTTGTGCTGGTTCTTTTCTCACTCTACATTTATTTAGTATTACTTTTTTAAATTTTTTTTTTTTTTTAAGAAAACGATGCTATGGTTCAATAGTCCTTACCGTGTGACTTTAAAATCACCCGCCTTTCAAAATGTAATTAGGCGTGTGACTTTTTTCACGGCTTAAAAAGATGAAACAAATTTGGGTATTGTCCATTCCTCTCTCCTTACGTCACATCGCTGCTCCCATTTTGGGTACTGGAGATGTCTAGGAGAATATCTCTTGAAAATTCTTCTTTTTATCAGTAAATGCAGATAAAGATGATTTTCTGGGAGTGAAAAAATTTTAAATCTATAGTTTCCCATATTTAGAACTATTTTTTTTTTGGTCAAATTGTTAATTAACCCTCATGGAAAGTCATGTCTATTTTAGAAATCTGAACGCAAGTATATATTTTAGCTATTAATTTAGGCCCTTAAATGCCTCCTAAAAGTCAGTTTGGTAAAAGATTCGTGTGTATGTCTGTGTGTGTAATAGTTAAGTACATTTCACATAGAGTACTAAAAAGAATTTGACACTTAATTTAAAAGCCAGGAAAGGACTTAAATCATGAACATATTTGAAATGTAATTGTTTAAGTGAGAACTGAGCTCTTGGCCAACAGTTCCCTTTAGAGGTGATCATTGGACATACAGCAGTCAAAACAGGTACAGTTTCATCTTCCAAGGGGTCATTACGTTGAAGAGCAGGAGTTAGTAGCATCCAGCTGTTAAGGTTCCTAAACATTGAATTGCAAGCAATACGGAGTGAAGGTTTTTCTCTTAGCTTAAGAATGTAAGCATTTCTTTGGAAAACTGGTCTGCAAGTGAGACAGGTCTCCTTCAAAACAGGTTCCAGGATGTCCCCTGGGTAAAGCAGGGCCCACCTTGCATTTGCCCTAAGTGACAGAACCGGGGAGGCGTGTCCCTCTGACTGCGACACCCCGCAGCAGAGGAGGAAACTCGTCTGGCTTTCTTCCCTCCTCCAGGCCTCCTTATGCCCAAGAAGGGACGTCACGAAGTCACAGTGACTTCTGTCCGTGTAAATGCAGGGTTTCTGTCAGGCTGAAAACGGGTGGACCGTGCTGCCGGCAGGGGCCGCGGCCACGCGCGCCTCGGCTCGTTAAGCTCGCTGTGGGTTGCTGACTGTCTGATGTCTCCGAGCTTGTGCTACTTACCAATGCTCATCTCACCCCTCTCTTTTCCCTTTCCTACTCTTGCTTCCTTTGCTATATCTGTGTGTCTTTCATGGTAAGACTAAAGAAAGTCTATCCACGTTATAATAAATAAATTTCATATATTTTTAGTAAACCAAATCGTTGTATATATTTTTTGGCTGCCTTTGTCCCTCTGTGTCTTGCTTTTGTTTTGTAAAATATTCTCAGCAGTACACACGCGCGTGCGCGCTCGCACACACACACACACACACACACACACACTTTTTTTTGTACCTATATACAGCAAAGAACTGCAGTGCCAATTTGTATTTGCATCTCTCTTCAAGTTTCTAATATTTGGTTCTTGTTATCTTGCATTTTTAAAGCTTGCCCAGTAACACTTTAAGGTATTTCCTTCATTACTAGAGTTTATTTCTTCTGTTAAGTAGTAAGGAAAGAATCTGGGTAACGTGTCCCCTTGGGGAAAAGATCTGGGGCCCCCCTAGCCCTCCTCTCATATCATGTTTACCCTCCCTTCTTGATATTTTTAGTAACACCCAGCCATACTAGCTAGGGTGGCTTAAAAGTAATATGCCCTTTCCCCACGGTTACTGGGATTTGTGACTCAGATGTCAATAATGTTGGCATAAACGGTTTAACCTGTCCCTCTTGGTTTGCACAGTGGGATCAGGGCTCAGACATAGCCTAAGAAGCCAGCAGTGAGGATCTGTCACAAAGATGAGCTGCCACTGTCTGTCTGTCCTGTCATTTGGGAGATGTCACAAGTCACTTCCCTCTCATAACCAAGCATCTTTTGATAACTTGTGCAGCAGCGTTCTGCTTGCCACATTAGAGAGCAGTCTCGCGGAGAGGCTTTGTGTGTGTGATGATAAGCAAGACACCTGTGCCTTCGTCCTCCTGCCAGCTGACGGTCCCTAACACTAAGGAATCTGCCATGTCTTGGCTAACTAGAGTCCTGATTATGGAAGAATCTAAATCTGCTTCATAACCCCCAAATACTGGTATTTTTCAGTAAAAATATTTACAGTGACATGTTCAAATTTGAGTTGTATTTATAACAAGTGAAGCTCTTGAAATAGTTTTCATGATAAACTACCAAATAAGTGTAAGAGAAACTTGAGGAGCCCAAGACTTATCAAATCTTTGGATAATGTCGGATATTTACTTTCCAGATGGAGGAAGTGCCTGTACATTCCTTCCATTAAAATCTTTGTTTTAACCTAAACAAGATCCTGTTTCCTAGCGAGGTGTCCCTCCCTTAGTGATTTAACGTCACTGGTATGGTACCCACCCCCTTTGCAGTGTACAGATAATGCTTGGGTGTTGAATTCAGGAAACTTCTGTGAGTCTCAGATTCTTTTCTTACTACTCATCATTCTGGAGTGTAAGTGCAAGCCACACAATGAGATAAATACAACACATACATTTTTATCTTTGTGTAGAATTTCAGTTTACCATAAATCATGAGAATTCTGTAATTCGTGTGCCGGATATCTTGGGTCTCACTAACCATACTTTCTGCCATTTCTAACCTGGGCCTCAGTTTCCGATTCTCCTAGTTGTTTCTAAAACAGACCAAACCATTACATGCTCTGCACTCACCCAGTTACTGCTGGTAGAACCGGGAGTAATTCGGCTTGTTGTTTAAGCTCTGAATTCTCTCTGATGACCAGCTGCATTCATGTCGTAGGTCGTATGGCCTGAGAACTAGCTAGGAAACTGGCCTCCAGTTCTGTGTGCCCCAGAATATTTTTGTGATACAAGGTCTTTTTATCTTGTTTCAGACTGCATGTGTTTAAAAAAAAAATTATTTAAACATTTTAAATTCACAGAAGATTGGCGAAGGTCATTCAGTGTTCCCACATACCCTTCCCCCAGTGCCCCCACCCAACGTGGACAGTCCCTGGGACATTGACGAAAGCTCAGGAAGTGACACGGGCACAGGACCCTTAGCTGGACTCTAGACTTTCTAGACTATTCACATGGCCCCAGTTTTTCCATTAACATCCTTTCTCTCTTCCAGGATCCAGTGTAGGCAACCACACTGCATTTAGTCATCACACCCCGTAGTCTCCTCCAGTCTGTGACAGTCCCTCAGTCTTTCCCTGTCTCTGATGACCGTGGGTCCTTGTGAACGCACGCAGCTTTTACGACAGCGTAAACTCACACACACACAAACGCGCGGAAGCCTGTCCCTTGGGGTTGCATCTGTCGTGTCTTGCCCTCCCTCCCCATCTTCCCTTCGTCGTCCCCTTTCCTTCCCACTCCCTCGACTCCAAGAATCACGTCCCCTCTCATCGAAGGCCTGGTCCCCTCCCTCTGCCGAGTCAGGCCGAGGACATACGCCCAGTGCTTGGACCCTCTCCTTCCAGACGCCCCCATGTTGTCTACACCTGAAAACCCATTTTAACATTTCTGTTCTAGCTTTTACGCAATCACCTTTAATTTCTGAGCAACTTAATGTCGTCTCCGGATTCCGAATCCATCGATGAAAAGTACTAATTCTTCAGTTTGAATAGGAGTCGTAATCGTTGCTACCGTTTTGGCCCACGAGATCTCAAAAGCGCATTCTTGGAACTTGCTAAAAGTTACTGAAATTAGTGAGAACCAATCGATACTTCCAGCATAAAACTGCTCTGCATGACATCTGTATAATGGCTTTGCATGTGTGTATTTTAATTGTCGTTAATGCTTGGTAATCATTTATTTGAGAAGTAACAGAACTCAACTGGGGTTAAATTTTTGAAAAGAATTCTTTGGGGGTGCAACAGTCTGGTTTTGTTTTTTTTTTTTAATTCTATGTCTTCCAAAGTTATTAACGTGTTTCTTTAAATTCAAATGGATACAATGATAGCAGATTCTGGCATGTCTATGCATAGTAAACTTTTTCTCCCCTCACAGTAAGTAAAATTTTGCAAGCATAATAGCCTTAACGCCCCGTAAAATCTCCCTGTGGTACCTTTTTTTCTTTACATTAACGAAAAAGTTCATGACGTGTTTGTTCTAGCAGAGTTGAACACTGACCACTCTCTCGGTTGATTTCTGGAATTTTTAACTCTTTGGTTTTTTTAGAGAATCCAAGTTAATAAAAGACGCAGATGAAGAAAAAGCTTCCTTGCAGAAATCCATCAGCATCACTAGTGCCTTACTCACGGAGAAGGATGCAGAGCTGGAAAAACTGAGAAATGAGGTAGAGTACCTTCTGGGGCGAACAGAACATTCTCGCCGCCTCCTCCGGTGCCAGCACCGACCTAAGCCGCACTGCTGTGTTCCAGGTCACCGTGCTCAGGGGAGAGAACGCCTCGGCCAAGTCCCTGCACTCCGTCGTCCAGTCTCTCGAGTCCGATAAGGTGAAGCTGGAGCTCAAGGTAAAGAACTTGGAGCTTCAACTCAAAGAGAACAAGAGGCAGCTGAGCAGCTCCTCAGGTAAAGCGATGAGCGTGGGGCGCCCCTTTCTGACCCCCCTGCTTCCCGAGGGGAGCTGTCTGGTCCGAGATGGCCCCCGCGGGCAGCCATCGTGGTGCCCCCGCTTGGCCCACCGTCCTTGGCTCCCCCACATCCCCGCTCAGTCAGCTGATGATGTCTGGATCATCCTGACGACCCAGGCCCAGGCGGAGCGCCCCCCGCTCTCCCCACTTCAGACCTTCTGTGGCTGGGAGTGTCGGCAGACGCAGCATGGCAGACGCCGGGTGCCACCCCAGGGGCAGCCGTGGGGTCTGAGAGTGTTGCGGCCCAGGACAGGAGCCCGTGAGAGAATGGCGGCTGCCTCCCTGAACTCAGACAGCTGGGGGGCACTCTGGCCAGCTGGGAGCCGGCCTGAGCGAGAACCCCCGAAGGGGAAGGGCCAGCAGGGGACAGGCGCTCGTGAACGTGTCCCCGCAGGTGCCTCTGAGAAGTCCACAGAAAGTGGACTTCCAGTGCAATGACAAGGAAAAAGAGTGATTAAGAAAAAAAAAAAATCCCCCCTCCACGTTTCTCCTTTTTTTTATCGTCAGGTAATACTGATACTCAGGCAGAAGAGGACGAAAGGGCCCAGGAGAGTCAGGTAAGGTTCCTCCCCTCAGCTTTGCTTCCTCGCTACTTAAAAGGCCGTCTAATCTTTTCAGTGGGTGATACATTCATATCGCCTGTGATGAATGTATTGTTCAGACATTAAGCCATATTAGAAACACATTCAGTAAAAAGGATCTCTCGTCACACATTCTCTTCTCAGTTTCCGAACCATCAAACAGGGAATCACTGTTACTAGTGTCTTTTTTATTCTTTTCAGAGATTTTTTTTTAATGTACATACAAGCCAAGATGGTCTTTTTCCCCTCCTTTTTTGCATAAATGGTGGCATATTACATAAAGCAGTCTGCACGTACCCTTTTTCTAGTTGTATACTATCCCATTATATGGCTGCACCCTAAGGCAGTTCATTCTCTATTGGTCGACATGACATTTGGGATGTTTCTGACCTTTTCGGTGTATTATAAACAATGCTGCAATGAATTAACTTGGACGTCTGTCATTTTTCAGATATAATAGTATTTCTTTAGGATATATTCCTAGAAGTAGAATTATTCTGTCTAAAGGTTCCTTGCTCATCTTTACCTTTAAAAGATGGGGTTCTTGAAAACTGTTGCCTAAAGCCAAAATGAGCAAAACAGCCTTAGTTTTAAGCATGGGATTACATGGAGGCAAAATAGTCTATATATCTGGAAATATTATAGTACATACAACAAACATCCATCTTCAGTTTTAATATTTTGGATATATTTATCTTGTCCAAAAATCACAGACACAAAAGCCACCTTTCATTTTTAAACAAGGGCAAAGCTCAGGGGCTTGTGATGGTTTCCGTGAACTGACATCTCCTTTCAAAGGCTTGAAAGGGTTCGGGGTGGCGCACTAACTTACCTCGATTAGCACTGTCTGCTTAGTTTGTACGTCTAATGAACATCAACTTACCCGTGTTTTTTCTTCCCCCTCTCCTTTCTGCTTCCGTTTGTTTCATCTGCTGCTGCCAACACTTTCCTTCCAATCAGCAAATGGTTCGTTTTATGTTTCCTCATTTGTGAGTGAGTGAGAACGTGTGTGTGGTTTCCCACTATACGGACATCCACTGTGCAGCTCTTCCTTCTTCCCGAAACGGAGCTCCTAGCAGAATAAGGTCTTAGAAAAGTGCATCGTGAGAAGTGAGGACAGATTTAGTGGGTCAGCTTCAGGGGCGGCAGGGGTGGCCCGCAGGGAACCACACAGCTGTTGATCGCTAGCTTTGTTTCATAAGTTGCCCCAGCAGGAGAAAAAGGCCAGCTAGTTCTTTTAAAACTGAAACGCATGTATGTGTATGTATATACATTTTGTATATTGTAAAGTAAGATTTTTTTTTCAGTGGCTGTTTAGAAAAATAAGATCTTGTTATTATTTGTAGAAGAGGGAAGAAACATTGTTTTTAAACGTTAGAACAAACGTTAGGCCAAGAGCATTTCCTCCTGTCAGTCATGCCCTTATGCCACTGTCCCATCACTCTTGGCACTGGCGCCCTTCCCCGCTGTGGTACCCAGACGCCGCCTCGTCAGCGTGTGCCCGAGTGTCTCCTCTGAAGACACATTTCCCGTCCCACCGTGATGAGTCAGTAAATGTTAAGATGGTCCGGGGAGAAGTTCCCTGAGCTTTTTCAGTCTGAGGAGGCTAAGGCCTGCGTTGGTGCTGCAGTGGAATGGGACAGCTGCCTGGTAATGATTTTTGTAAAATTCTGTGTGTGCATATAAAACAGGTTCAGTAATGGCCACTGCTGGCCCCTCTGGGATGTCAGTGTGCTCTGCGGCCATAGCGTGAGACTGTACGTCTGTGACTTCTTGATAGTCCAGTGGATACATTTTAGATATTTCACATTTCTGTTTTGTTTTTTTTTTTCCCCTGAACATATCAGATCGATTTCCTAAATTCGGTAATAGTGGACCTTCAAAGGAAGAATCAGGACCTCAAGATGAAGGTGGAAATGATGTCGGAAGCAGCCCTGAATGGGAACGGCGATGACCTAAACAATTATGACAGGTATTTCATATTAAGCTATACTGATGGTACCTTCATTCCAGCTAAATAAACTGTGTTTTCAACGTTAGCGTCTCCAGTGGATTGGAGAGATCGTTGCTTTGTGGTTACTTGGCCGTAAACCAAGTTCCATAAATATGGCCAGGGAGTGATACACTACGAATGATTTGGCATGAAAGTTTTAAATGTGGACTGTGATGGTTACGCTGGGGGCTCCCAGCCTTGGCCTTAGTTCTCGGTTTCTGTCTCTTGACTTCCTAATGGAGCTGCGTCTCTGATCATACACACTAACGTTTGCAGTGACGACCAGGAGAAGCAGTCCAAGAAGAAACCGCGCCTCTTCTGTGACATATGTGACTGCTTCGATCTCCACGACACAGAGGACTGTCCGACCCAGGCGCAGATGTCCGAGGACCCCCCGCACTCCACACACCACGGCAGCCGGAGCGAGGAACGCCCGTACTGTGAAATCTGCGAGATGTTTGGGCACTGGGCCACCAACTGCAATGACGACGAGACCTTCTGACGAAACCTCAGCCGGCGACCAGGCTCTCGGACGCGCTCGCGCACGGGCGACCGGACACCAGCCTCGTGCGCGCGGACTGCGGGAGCGCGCACGTTATTTTTCACCCCCATCAGCAAATCTCAGAAAATATTTTCATCTTCCACAAATTGCCCTTTAATCCCCCTTTATAAGTTAAAAATAATAAATACTGAGGAGGTAGGTGAGTTATCACCTCTGATTTTGTCTTCTTGGTTTTTAAAAGTTCTGCTAAGATGCTGCACCCAATGCCATTACACTTACTACCCCCAGGGGAACCTCACTGAACCACCCCTACCCTCCTCCCAACACCTTATTTAAGTATCTTTAAATTATGCCGTTACTTTTCCTATTTGCACTAAACTGTTTCCAGGCTGCGTTTGTATATTTAGACATTTTGGTTTAGCTTTGACACTGGAATGAGTTGAAAGATGTGCCATTTTGCATTTTCATCTACTCATTTAAAGTATTTTATTCTTAAAGAACTATCTGAGCTCTTTGCACTACCTGACGTCAGGGGTGCCTTGATTTCAGGCTTGAAGATGCTTAGGTGTGGTAAAAATGAGACAGCTAAAGGGACTGCTGTGGGGACATCTATAATCTATATGCTGCACCCACTCACTCTACTGCGGTGGTTTGTCGATTGATTTTGCATCATTTCAGCTTCTATATATTATATGTATCTATTTTTTTAAAATCTATATTTTGGAAAAAAGCATACACAACATGTCTTTCTTTTCAGATTTTTACCTTTATGAAAAAGGAAACACTTAAAATGTTCATCAGGACATAATGGGCTAAGCCAGACATAGCATCACATGGCTTTGCAACTGTTTTTTTGTTTTCATTTGGTTTATCAGATGTAAATGGGAGAATTTTCTCCATAATTTTTCCCTTCTCCAGCAGAAATCCCCAGCAGTCAATTAATTAGATAATAAGCCACTTTGAAACACCTACATGAACCAGTCTACAATCTTTACAAGTTTTTTTTACTGTTTTTAGATGAATGTATGATGAGAAATTCAACATTAGTCATTTTGGATTTTCTTATCACAAAAAATAAAATGAAGGACCTCAACCACCAGAAGTTTATCAACCAGTTTGAATCTATTTATCTTGATTTGAATGTCTTCTAGAATATGTAAAAAGTAATGTATCTTCCCTGCTACATGTATAATAAGAACTTCTATAATTGTATATATGCTTTTGATGTATTTTCCCCTCGAGATTATCAACTCTGTGTTTGACAAGTGAAAAATAAATCTGTGATCAGTTGAAATTTTCGGTTATAAATATTATAGGAATTGTTTCTCAACATGTAAAGCAGTATTAAAATTTGAGCAACTAAGTGTTCTGTATCTACTTTAATAAATGATGATTCTTTTTTGCCAGTGGTAGTAACTAATATTATTCTCAGGTTTGTCATAATGGTTTTCTTCAAATAAGCAAGCACTATAGATCCAAAAAGCAATTTGCACTTCAGTCTTATTGATGGAGAGTATTAAGGAATAGACATATCCTTACCTCGAAGTGTTCTGTGACCCATTTAGCAGAAATAAATACCTGAGGTGGTTATTTATTGCTGTCACACCATTACCTGACAAAAATAGAAGTGGCGCTATACAGTACCAACTATTAATTCATGAAGTTTTAGAAAGACACTCAGTGTAGCTGTAATTTTCCCAAAATAATTACATAGCCAAACATCTTTTATGAGTACAGAGACCCCCACAGGTAGATATTTCCAAAGCAGAATTACTAGTTGAACAAGAGCATTGCTTTGACCTAAATAACACCCCGACGGTAGCCCTGAACTTCAGTATTAACCACAGGGGCTTCAAAGACTCAAACTATTAACCGAATTTATTGTGATCATTTCACGGAGTATACATAAATCATGTACACCTAATAGGAATACACATCAGTTATATCTCAATAAAAAAAACAACACTGAGCAAGTATGTAACATAGGACAGCTACAGCACGAGCAAAGTCTCACGTCTATAGCAGTAAAACACCTCTGATCATCTGGCATCCTGGTCCTGTCTGAGGACAGTTTATCATCCTACTCTTGCTCACTTAAACTCATGCATGCTTGAGATTTCACCAGCCTTGGGTAGTTTACCTATTAGAACAAGTACCCTCATTTACCAGCTCCTGGCATAGCCTGTTTACCTCATTTAGTCTCACAGAGGGTGCTAAAATAATACACATTCTCAGTTGAGCAAAAACCCAACACCTGTGAGAAGGATCTGATACAAGGTGAAAACTGGGTTGAGAAATTTGGAAGGGTCTGCATGAGTGGAGACAAGTTACTTTAAAATCTGAATGGCTTTGATGGAATCATGAAATCGAGAGTGAACGTATGTATATCTGATTGTTTTTCTGCATATCCTAGAATTCCGCTCTTTGCTCAGACTCCATAGTAATTACTTCCCGAGTCCTTTCTCCATAACGCAAAGTACAAGTGTATAAAAGATTGATAGGAGCCATGCACTCAAAGACCAAACATTTTCGTCTTTCACCAGATCCCAACGAGCCACCTTCTACCTCAAAGTATTGAAACGCATGTATCCTAAACCAGTATTTATTGAGAAATTAAGTTCCAGGCAGGCAGCCTAATTAGTTTTTATACGAATTACACGATCCTCTTTGATTCCCTCAACTCACAAAGTTAATATGCACATTTTACCGATGAAGCAAGTGGTGGGACCCGGATAGTGTGTGCGTGAAATACCAGATGGCAGTAAAAGTCTACAAGAACCAGGTAAACAGACATGTCACTCAGGGGTCCCTTGGCCCCTCGCCAGTTTTGTAAATTTTGGCCCACAAAACCAAAAGAGCAAAGCCAAAGACCTTTTGATTGCTATAATTCAAAAGATTTCCATTCAAGTTTAGCTTCAAATTACCATCTTACCACGAGTGAGCTGGCTGCTAAGAAAAAAGTCGCTTTTTTTTTTTTTTACTTAAACGGGTCGAGCAGGATCCAGAGGGGGAAAAAAACCCCAGCAAAACAGAATAAGTGCTTTCTTATCCATAACATAATTACATTAAATGGTGGATTAAGCTTTTCAATTAAAATTTAAACTCAATTCTCAGCGCCATAGGACTCCAGGACTGACAGCGTCAGAAGCCACGCGGTGCAAGAAAGAGGCGGCGCTAGGGCCCGGAAGAGCAGCAGACGCCCGCCGGTTCGGGCTTCCGGGTTGGGCGTGTTGTCGGCCGCCCGGATCACGTGAACGCCCTGTCACATGACCGCGCCTAAGGGCTTCGTGTAGAGGGTGTGATAGGACGTGTAGATTGGGGGAAAAGGTGGGCAGTGGGGCAGAATGGCGGCGCACCTGTCCTACGGGCGAGTGAACTTGAACGTGCTGCGCGAGGCGGTGCGTCGGGAGCTGCGCGAGTTCCTGGACAAGTGCGCGGGAAGCAAGGTGAGGGACGGGAAGCAGGGACAGCGCCTTCCGCCCCCGTCCGGCCTGGCCTAATCCTGTCCGACTGCCAGAGTTCCCGGTGCGTGAGGACCCCGAGAACCACGGGTCCCACAGCCCGGAGTCCGCCTGGCATCGTACTGTTTTGTGGCAGCAGAAACTGCCACCGTGATGTCTCGGCCCTTCGTGAACCAGCTGACAGCGGGACCGGTGAGGCGGGCCTGGTCTAAGGACGTAGATGGTGGGCTAGTGTTCCTTACAACGTGACCTCACAGATCACACCTTCCACAGTGTGCAAAGCACCAACACCTTACAACCTGCTGCTCACACGGGTTATGAGAGAAATTGGAGTTATTTGAGGTTTAATGTGACCTTACTGAAACAGGATTGTCTATCCTATTAGACATTTCCTAGCACCAACCTCACAATGGAATCAGAAACTGTAGGTGGGGGACTTTATAGGATTTCTTTTAAGTGGCATTACCTCTACTCTATCCCCTTAGGATTTATCGACCCCCCCCCCCCAAATAACTGACTGTACAATGCAAAAGAAAAAGAGAACTGGGGGAAGTCAGAAATCAATCTTAGAAAAAATAGAACCCCAAGAGGTAGAGTGGGTGCTAGCAGCTATTGAGAGAAGACAGCAGGCTAAGTCCTAGATGCCTAGTTCAAGCTCAAGTTGTGATGTGGAAATCTGAATAAGACCATGGACTGGGTCATGGTCAGTATCCTGGTTGGAATATTGTACTAGACCTCTGCCAAGTGTTAGCATTGGAGGAAAACGGGTCAAGTGCACGGGAGGTCTCTCCGTATTATTTCTTACAGCTGAATAAATGTTGATCTACAGTTTTCTCAATAACATTTCAGTTACTAAAAGAAAAAGAAGTGACACCAGAGTTGAGCAGGAGAAATGCTCCTAGAGCATTTGACAGATAGGGTCAGTAAGTTCTCAGTTAGAGTCCTGACCCCCTTCTACTACATATAAGGTCTAAGGTCCCTATATGGCCTGGGACATGTTTGTGAGCCTTTTAAAATGTCCTCTTCTGTCAAAACTAGATTTGTAATACCTATATCAAAGGTTTTAATTTTATATAATTGGGTTACATGATACTTATGTACAAAATACTAGGTCGACTATTGCCATTGGCAGTTTATATGTTCAGTCTAATCATTAATACCATGACACGTACACAACAAACTACATTTCTGCTTCCATTGAGGTTGAGTCTTGTCTTTCCTGAGACCAACGGTAGCGTCACTTGCTCCTAATGCTGTTTTTTTTTTAGACCTGTAGGATTGGGATGTTGTCAGAGGCTATTAAAATCTTTGTGAATTTGGAGTTTGAAGCAGATATTCCTACTATGTATGACTGCTGTGTTCTGTCGATGTTGTTGAAATTCCTGATATTAACCATAATAAGAGAATGTTTCTCCTCTCTTTTAGGCGATAGTTTGGGATGAGTACCTCACAGGGCCGTTTGGCCTGATTGCACAGTATTCACTACTGAAGGTAAGTGAGCTTTTGGGGTTTAAACAATTCTATAGTTTAGCAATAATGATAGGATTTTACATTTCCTCCTGAGTAACTGGCTTGCAAAGCTGTCGGGTCCTTATAAACACTGATACTAATTTGTGACTAACATTTTGTATACAATGGTCCTTTGGCCTGTGATACTATACTAACTCTAATTTTAGGGAAATTATTAGCATTCTATTATGTGATCATTGCCTGGTGTCTTTGATAGTTCATCATGTGAGTGTCATTTGAATTCGGATTTGATAGCAGTAACTTCAGCCTGAAACTCGATCCTTTATACATCTGGCTTTGGGGAATTAAATTTTGATAATTAACTATTAAAGTGCATTTGACCGGGAGTGTTTATGATGTCTGAGTCTGGATATGATGGGTCAAGACAGGTTTTTTTGTTAACCTTTTGTGTGTTTTCCTAGGAACATGAAGTGGAAAAAATGTTTACCCTTAAAGGAAGTCGTTTGCCAGCAGCTGATGTCAAGAATATTATTTTTTTTGTCAGACCCAGGCTAGAATTGATGGATATAATTGCTGATAATGTGCTCAGGTATCTCTCAGAGCTTATGTTTGGTCCAAAAAAGGTTGGTCCTTCAGGAAGTTTTAACATCCTGAGCTGCTCTTTGCAAACCGTTTTCTTGCCAGTACATCAGAAGGTGGTATTTTGGAAAACTAGGACAGGCGTGAAAGAATATCAGAGGGGGAATGGGAAACTTGTGAAGTTTTCAGTTTGAGACGGGAGGTTTATTATATATATAATCCTGTTCTTTCAGGAGAGCTAAACCTTTGGACCTATATTAATAGCAAGGACCCTGATTCAAAACAAAACAAAACAAAAAGAAAAACCTCTAACAGTTATTTTTTCAATATACTGAATATAGTGTGCTTGAATTTCATAAGCAAAATAAATAAGAGCTGATCAAAGTTTAATGTAGCCTCCAATCTATAGAGGAAATTCTCCCAGCCCAATCTGCCCTCTGATGCAGTTGATTGATATGGCTCCTAAAAGCTTAAAAGCAAATGGGCTATTTTGGGAAATCCACTGTCAAGGTTAGTAGATTGGGAGTTGAGAATGACTTTCTAAATGTAAGACTCTATATCACTGTGATGATTTGGTTTAAAGAATTATTTGTTTTCAGAAAGACACCGATATCCTGTTTCAATAAACTCGAGAGCTTTCCTGCCTCATGAATAGTTTAAGAGAAAGCTAGAAAATGCATCACAGAATAGTGGCTATGAATCAATGCTGCTTTCCTGCCAGGGATTAAAAAGAGAAGAACATGAGAGAACAACTGTTAACAATTTGATCTGAAAGTCGTTGTCTGTATGTTTATCTGGCCAGCATTTATTTAGTGCCTGCTGTGTACAGGCATGGAGCCAGGCTCTGGGAATAAAATAAGCAAATTAGTCTGTGGCTCTCTGGAGCTCACAAGCTAACAAATATTCCTTTTCTTGCAGCGAAGACAGACGTGGCCCAGCGAGAGACTTCCATATTTTGTTTGTGCCACGACGTAGCTTGTTGTGCGAACAGCGGTTGAAGGACCTGGGTGTTTTGGGCTCCTTTATTCATAGGGAGGAGTACAGCCTAGATCTCATTCCCTTCGACGGGGATCTCTTATCCATGGAGTCGGAGAGCGCGTTCAAAGTGAGTTGGGCATTTTCTTTGTTAATGCCAGAGTTTAACTTTTGCCAAATTTATGGGCATGACATTGTCAGTGTTATGTTTTAGTTGGCACTTCCTTGGTTACCGTGAAGCTGAGCCTTTTCATATGTTTATTGATGTTTAAGATTTTTTTTTCAGTAAATTGTCAATTGCTTGTTCATTTTCTTTGTTCTTTCTTTTTGAGAAATTCTTTGTATAGTCTGGGTTATAAAAGCTGCAAATATCTTCTCCCGGTCCATGGCTTGTCTTTTAACTTTATAATATCTTTCATCATGTAGACATCTCCAGTTATGAAGTAGTTAAATTTTTGTAATAATAGCTTTATTGAGATATAATTCACATACCAAAAATTTCACCCTTTTTAAGCATGCAACTCAGCGGTTTTTAGTATATTCACAAAATTGTGCAGCTATCACCACTGGCTAATTTGGGAACATTTTTATCATCCTAGAAAGAAACCCTACCCTGCCCTCCCCAGCCACTGGCCATCACCAATCTACTGGGGTCTCTGTGGGTCTGACGATTCTAGAGATTTCTTATCGTTGAAGTTATAATGTTGCCTTTTGCTCTGGCCTTTGTCTTAGCACAGTATTTTCAAGGTTCATCAGTGTTGTCACATGTGTCAGTAATTCCTTCCTTTTTATTGTGAAATACTATTCCATTGTAATGATATCCAACGTTTTATTTATCATTCATCTGTGATGGACAATTGACTTTCACTTTTTGGCTGTTGTGATGCCATGAACGTTCATACAAGGTTTTGTGTGTACGTATGTTGTCATTTCTCTTAGCTATCCCTAGGGGTGAAACGACGGGGTCACGTGGTCAAACGCCGTGTTTAACATTTTGTGGACCTGCCAAACCATTTTCCTGTGACTGCACTGTGCTATACTCCCACCAGCATCGTGTGAGGGTTCCAATCTTACATCCTCATCAATGCTTGTTATTGTCTATCTTTTCGAATGTCATCCTAGTGGATGTGAAATATTTACACATTGTGGTTTTGATTTGCATTTCTGTAATGACTGATGATATTGATCATCTTTTCATGTGCTTCTTGGCCATTCCTGTATCTTCTTTTGGAGAAGTGTCTTCAGATCCATGGTACGTTTTTAAAACTGAGTTTTTATCCCTTCATTATGAGTTTTAAGAATTCTTCATATATTCTGGAAACAGGTCCCTCTTATCAGATATATGATTTGCAAATATTATTCCCATTCTTTGTTTTTTTTTCACTTTCTTGGTGAAAGTGGTACCCTTCAGTGTACCAATATATTCAATTTTGATGAAGTTCAGTCTATTTATTTCTCTTGTTGCTCATGTTTTTGGTGTCACATCTAAGAAATCATTGCCTAATCCAAGGTCATGAATTCACGACTAGATTTTCTTCAATGAGTTTTACAGTTTTAGTTCTACATTTAGGTTTGGCGTCACCCTGAATTTATTTTTTATGTGATGTAAGAGTTTAACTTCATTCTTTTGCACGTGGATATCCACTTGTTCCAGCACCATTTGCTTAAAGACTATACTTTCCATATTTAATTATCTTGAGTCCTTTGTCGCAAATCAGTTTCCGTAAATATGTTTATTTCTGGCGTCTCAGTTCGGTTCCATGGGTCGTCATGTCTGTCATGTTGTCTCTCGTGCCAGTGCCACACTGTCTTGATGACTGTAGCTTTGCAGTAAGCTTGGAACTTGGGAGGTGTGAGCCCTCCAGCTTAAAGTGGTTAAATATATCCCTTTTTTTCTTTAAGTTTGTGCTTTTTGAGTCTTAATAAATCCTTCTCCACCCTGAAGAGGAAACATCTTATATTTTCCTTTAAAAGTTGTAAAGTTTTGCTTTTCATATTCTGGTCTTTAATCCAGCTTGAATTATGTATTTATGTGGTGTGTGTGGTGTGAGGTAGGGAACTAATTTATTTTTCCCATGTGGATGGCCAGTTATTCCAGCAGTATTTTTTCCTACTATTTTCAGCATGTTTATTAGTGGATGTGCACAGCCTTGTTCTCTAGTTCTGAAAGGTTTTTTGCAAACGTAATTTTATATATTTTTGAATTTACCATCTTCATTTCAAAGAATATTTTCTTGTATAAGAATATTGTTTCATCTTTAGAAATGTAATTTGAAAATGTTTTATAAATGTAATCTGTGCACATGGGAAATTTATTTAAGTAAGAAAGGGTACAGAGTGAAAATTAAGCCACTCTCCACCCCATAAACTGCCAGTTTCTTCCCAGAAGCAATCACTAATTCTATTTAGTTTTTTTGGAGATGATTTATGCAGCTATAGCTCGTAATATATATAATACCTTCCCACTTTGAAACAGATGGTAGCGTCGACTATGTAACCTTGGTATCTTGCTTTGTTCTCTTAATACAATATCCTGGATCATTTTCTACCGTATAAGAGAGTAGTTCCTTATTCTCAATTGAAGCTGCCTAGCGTTCCACATTTGGAATGTACCGTAACTTACGAAAGCAATCCCCTTTCAAGGGACACTTCCTTGTGTCCCATCTTATGCTGTCAGAGGCAGTGCTGCAGTGAATGACCGTGCATGGGTCACACTTGTCTTTTGACTTTGCTTATGGTAGTTTTTGCCTCATGTGGTTTCTTAACGTAATCATATTTATCTGTCACCTTTGATTTATGGGTTTGCGATGCTGCTGGTCTAGAGACTAGAACTTTTGGGAATTACTGGTGTCGCACAAAAGATTATTTGAAATCTTTTCTTCCCCAGCGTGTTGTTACAATGTTCACCGCTTTGAAAGAGCTGAGAGGCAGGACTCAGTGGCACCGCTGATCAATTTTATAACCAAGAGTTTCTTGCTCATTTTTGCCATATTCCCCCATTGGTTTGCTTACACTAAACCTTGTCCACTGACGTACAGATTCACACCCACCAAATTTTCTATAAAAAATTTCAAACAGAAAAGTTGAAAGACTTTTACAGGGGCCACCCGTATATCTATCACCTAGGTAATGTTTTGCTATGTTTGCTTTATCAGTTATCTCTAGTGGTATACACATATATAATTAACTCACATCTGTGTAATTAATGTGAATTGTAGCAGCTGAGGAAATTTTGTCCTGGCATGACCAAACCTGTCCAGAGGGGAGAGTTCCTGTTTATTTAACCAGGGATTTGCCAAAAACAATATATATATTGTTTATATATATATATTTTTTTTTCCGCTGAGAACTTCAAGCTGTGGCTTTGTGTGTTCACTTAGGATCCCGTTTAGAAGTTTGGGTAGTAAAGCTAAGAGTTCTAGGTAATTTAGTGTCAACTCTGATTTCTGATGGAGTCGAGGTCATTTTACTTATTTATGTGATTTTTAAACAGTGTAATTTAGCATTTCTCGGCATCAGAAGGCATTCTAGATCTTTCTGTGCTCTTAGAATATGATTATAATCATCTTCTTTATACTGTACAAACATAGGAGTCAGAATTCTGCTCAGTTTAATGCTCAATAACAGTGCTGGACATACTGTGACCTTCATTTGTATATAGAAAAATCAGTATTATAAAATCCATCTCCTTTGTAAAAACAAGTTTAAAAAATACTTCGCAAGGTATTCTGTTGTGTAGACATGTGGGACTTTGAGGTCAAAAAACTGTGTATTTAAATGTTAATGGCCATTAGCCTTTGGCTTGAAACACCACGGGGCATTTCACAGGCGCAGAATAAAGTTGAGATGGTAATACAAATAATACTCCACCACCAATTACATTAGAGCAAAAAGTTCAATATCTTTTTTACGTCTTTTTTTTTAAATTGAATTATAAAAGGAATATCTTGGCAGTAACACTTTTTAAGGTAAAAAAAATATATATGAATGCCCTTCTGAGAGATGTTCCTGAATATTTTTTTCCTTGAATTTTCATCTTAGCCCTATTCTAATGAAGAGTTTAAAAGTAATTTTGACAGAAAGTATGTCGTTAGACATTCTCAATTTGGCCTCTCATATTCAGTGACATGTTAAAATACACCAGACTTGCCCTCTCGTCCTTAGTCCCTCACCTGTGGCTGGCCCCTCCTTCCTGGCTTTGGACGCTAGAAATGCATGTGTGGGGAGGGACACCGTGCATGAGGGTTGTAAAAAAACACAATTTCTAATGAAAGTTAACCTTTTCCAAGCAGTTACTATATGTTTCAAGTGCTAGGATTAAGTGTTTTATACACATTTTTCTCATTTAATCTTTACATTATATAGAATGTACTCCCTTATACAGATAAATAAATTGAGGCACAAAGAGGTTATCTAACTGGCCTGGGGACCAGCTGGGAGGTGACACAGATCAAGGTGTCAGATCAAGACACCTTGAGTCCAGAACCTGTACCCTACCTACCACTGTCCAAACCGAGGGCTCCCTCTCTCCCTCTCTCACTTGTGTATATTTTTTAGCCATTTTTCTGATGCAAAAAAAAAAAAGTATGTTTTTGTATACTTTACAAAACACACTTCGTATATTTTATAAACTAAAATGTGATTTTTTAAATGAGATTATGCTCTAAAAGGTTATTCAGCTACCCTTCCTCTCTCAAGATGTTATGGCCTTTGTTTGTCGCTCGTACATAAGAAAATCTGCCTTGTGTTTGTAAACACTGCGAAGTATTCTGTCGTGTGGTCCTCTGGGAATATGGGAGCCAACGAATATGTGGTTCTGTGGGTATTAGCACGTGGCCCTCGCCGAATATTTTACTAGGGTTGGCACTGACCACAGTGAGGGAGAGAACCCATGTACGTCTCCATGTAAGTACGAGTCAGTAGTTTGTTCCAGAGCTGGTCCACTAGAGCTGGCATGCCTGGTGAACTTTCCAGAATGGCATGCCTGGTGAACGCCTTCCAGAAGGCGCTGCCCCAGGGGATTCGCTTCTACAGCTGCACCCCAACAGCAGAGCTGCTGGCTTCATGGCCTAGAGTGCCACACAGCGGTCTCACCCCCTGCAGTGGGGCCCCCGGCAGGCTCCCAGATGACCCTGGCTCGCAGTAAGGACCCTTGCTTGCTCCCCACAGGAGTGCTACCTGGAGAGCGACCAGACCAGCCTCTACCACGCAGCCAAGGGGCTGATGACCCTGCAGGCCTTATACGGGACGATACCCCAGATCTTCGGGAAAGGAGAGTGCGCCCGGGTAAGAAACGGGGTGTCCCTGGTGGCCGAGGAAGGACCCCTAGGACCCAAAAACGGGGAGGAGTGGAGAGCTATTTACAATCAAGGCCCATCAATCCTTTTTATTTGGGAATTCAACTACTTGCTAAAATTTATTCGTAACCCCAAATCCATATGCGGGGTTTCGTGGGCACCCCCAAAGTGGCAAAACACCGGAGTCGCCCAGTGTGCTGGCTGGCAGCTGGGGTCGGACACAGCACGCACTCTGCCCTCTCCTTCCGGCTCCCACACTGCAATCAGTGTCCTTTTGGCACCACGCACTGCCTAACACCACATATTTTGCATGTTTGTGCTGCTTGTGGGTGATCTTGCTGTTCAAATGGCCCCGTGTGTCTTGCTGAAGTGCTGTTTAATGTTCTGGAACGCAGGGAGGCTGAGACGTGCCTTAGGGCGGAGACGCGAGTGTTAGGAAAGCTGGCCTTCCGCGTGGGTGGGAGTGCGCTGGCCCCACGGGCTCATCTTGTGAATCAACGATACATATCAAAGTGTCTCTGAACAGAAACACACACTGAACAAGGTTACATACATATTGATCAGTTGCTTGCAGGAACCTCACCCACATCATGGCCCCCCACCTCCCGGGGAGCAGTGGTTCAGAATTCCCTAATCCACATTCATGGCGACCTCACAGAACAGAACCACCACCAGTAACAAAAACGGACTGTATCTCATTCTCTGCCTCACTGAGAAATAGCAGCGGCCACTGGCCAGAGTATAATTGCTGAAAAGCAGCAAATGCTTTTCTGTAGTTGCTCATTTCTTATCAGTCTCCCTGTTGCACTGTTTTTCTCCTGCTTTTACTTTTTGGATTGTCTTTCTGTTTTTAGCTGACTTTTTTAAAATCTGCTAATTCCCAGGAGGGTCCCACCTGATCCAATGTTTTGTTTCCAGCAAGTGGCCAATATGATGATTAGGATGAAGAGAGAGTTTACAGGAAGCCAGAATTCGGTATTTCCGGTGTTCGATAATCTCTTGTTGCTGGATCGAAACGTGGATTTGTTAACGCCTCTTGCCACTCAGCTCACGTATGAGGGACTCATTGATGAAATTTATGGCATTCAGAACAGTAAGTAAAGTGACATCTATTTTTGCTACTAGGTAATCTGATAAAAATATCTAAAAGGTCATTTTTTAAGAAGGTATTTTCTTTTCATATAAATCAGAATATTTGAAAAAATATATAAATACTGACTTTTGACTTTTAGACAGTGGGATTAAACAGCGTCTGAGCAAACAGCTGTTTCCGGTCACACAAGGGCTGGCCGGATGTGTCGTATTCAGGACTGTGCCTGTCCCCCCAGGAGCAGAGGCCAGCGTCATACACAAGCTGGCACTGCAGTTTGGTGGCGGGCAGTCGTGCAGCGAAGCTGTGGGCGAGGTGGCCTTGGAGCTGGGTTTGGAGAGAGGGGGTGCTATGAGGGGCAGGCTCGTAAGGAAAGCCGGGAATGGTGAAGCGACCAGCTTGGTGAAAGCAGAGGACACAGCTGAGGACGTATCCTGGGGGAAAGGAGGTTGGGGACACTAGGTTGAAGACCGAAGGCCTGCAAGAGTTTAAGCGTGACGGATGAGTGGGTCAGAGGTCACAGATGGGTTGGGTTTGCTTTGGACCCATATGATGTTTGTTTGTTTCTGTCCTTATTTAAAATTGGAGAACATGTTAATAATACTTCTGACCAAAGTGTACCGTGATCATGGACACGTCGAAACCTCAGTGCTGTGCACCATTGCTCCGTAAAGCCGGCTCGCACCGCTCGTGCGTGGGGAAAGTCTGCTTGGTGCCTGGGCGCTTGATCCATCCTCCCGGGACATGCGCACAGGTGCTCGTTCCCCCGCACTGTCGTCCAGGTTACGTGAAGCTGCCCCCGGAGAAATTCGTGCCTAAGAAACAGGGCGATGGGGGGAAGGATCTCCCCACGGAAGCCAAGAAGCTGCAGCTGAACTCCGCCGAGGAGCTGTACGCCGAGATCCGGGACAAGAACTTCAACGCGGTGGGCTCCGTGCTCAGCAAGAAGGCCAAGGTCATCTCGGCGGCGTTCGAGGTGAGCCGGGTCGGTTGTCCTCCTGCTACTCTTGTCACAGGCGGGACTGCCCACCCCCGAGGACAGTGACAGCTGTGCGCGGATACAGCCACTGAGCTCGGCTCCCTCGTCCTCAGAAACTGTAAACTCTGCTATTTGGGGACCCATGAGTTTCTTTTCAAACTTCTCCTTGGACCCGGCAGAGGAGATGTGTGTGGTGTTAAGGTTTTCTCCCATTTGCGGGGCCCGGCAGAGGGAGCAGTATTTGCAGCTTGCAAGCTTTTGTCATAAACATTGGTTTTACCGTCTTCTTTTTAATTATTTCCTACCTCATGTAAGAGGAAGCCAGCTGTACTATAAATAGAAGTTCCTCTCTAATGAACTTGCAGTCTGGGGTGAAAGCTCCCAGTTTCGGGGACCTGCCAGTCCCAGCAGACACGTGGGTGATAATGACAGTGAAATCCCCAGCGCCTGAGCTTGGTAATTGGCAGCTTTGTCACCACCTTCCTGCCCCCTCTCGCCCAGCCCTGCTTTAAGCTTGGTGAAGCTGGGTTTTGAAACATGGGGGAGCAGTACAGTGACAGACTCTGAGTACCTAGAATTTAGAAGCATAAGTGGGGAGAATTTTCAAAAACAAATTTTTCACTAGCATATATTTCCAGATTTCATCTTTCTTAGGAATGATAATCATTAGTTGATTTTCATATTTCTGAAGTTGCTTTTGGTTTAAATGATCACATTTTGCAAATATTTATTTATTTATTTATTTGTTTATTTATTTATTTTCTCATCACTACGCAAGGTTCACTGTGTTCACAGACAATATTCAAGTTTGAGGTTCAGCAGTAAGAATGGATTTTTTTTTCTGTTCTAGAGGAAACTTTTTACTATATATATTTCCCTCTTAATTAAATGTTTCCTTTTAGTGTTTTATTCAGAAATTTTTGTGGTTCACATAATACTGTCCCCCACAAATACTCAGATGCCCACAAAATAACAATCCCAACACGAGCCAGAGCACGGGAAGAGAAGACCCTAGGCGTTTGCTCTCCACAGAAGTCCTCCTGCTTTTAACAGGCATCCCGAACTCATCTTTCTGTGTTCCTACGTAACGTGGGAGCCAGCTTTGGCCTGATTTATTTGTATTCCGTTCCTTCTTTCGCACGAACATAAATTAAACGTCTTCTGAACCACGCAGGGAACGTAGCGCTTGAAAGTGCGTGTCTGCCCTGCTCAGAGGGCCTGCCGTTCTGCCTGTTTCAGGAAAGACACAACGCGAAGACGGTGGGAGAGATCAAGCAGTTTGTTTCCCAGCTGCCCCACATGCAGGCGGCCAGGGGCTCCCTTGCGAACCACACCTCGATCGCAGAGCTCATCAAAGATGTCACCAGTGAGTATCCCGTGGTGTGATGGTGTGATGATGCTTGTCTGAGCCGGCCTGCACGCAGTGTCTGCCGCCGTGGTCCTTGGCACCAGGATACAGCCCGGGGAAAGTCAGCTCTGTTTTAATACAGTGTATGACTCTCCGTGTTAAGCGTGTGCATGTTCCCGATTAAAAGTCTTCCATTTGCCGTCAACTCATTTCTTTTATTATTAAAATAATGTAATCATGTGCTCAGATATTTGGAATATGGATAAGAGAAAAGAATTCCTTCAAAATGTATCACCATAATATGAGAAGGTGAATTTTTCAGTCTAGTTTTTTTTCTGTTATTATCTAATTAGAGCAGTGTGATATTTCTGGTTTTTTGTTTTTCCCTTGAAAACTTCCTGCAGAATTGGCGTAGAGAGCACATGTTGAGTGTTTCGAAAGAGCTCAGGTGTGTATTAAACCAAAAGTGAGTTTATTCATCGTAACACAGGCTGGAGATTGTTTGCTGTTCTGTATTATGAAATATACTTGGAATCTTAAATATAGCCTAGTGTCAGAAACTCAGTTCTTTGTTTTCACATTAGTAGAAATCGATTGAAATTGGGTTGAACCTGATGATAAAAGTGAATTGCTCTAGGGTCATTGGTTTTCACAAATATTGGGGCAAAATTCTTGTGACCCATTTTTTGAGCCCTAAGACAGCAAAGGGGTACAGGGGTCAACTATATGCAGATGTAACCTAGGAGTACAGGGTTGTGGGGTTTTTCATGCTTTTAGAAGATGCTTGTCAGGTGACGATTTCAACCTTTTGCTTGCTTTCTTTTTGGCATGTCTTGTTCCTTAATTTCTAAGTTGCGAATTTTCTAATTACATTTTAGCTTCTGAAGACTTCTTTGATAGATTGACAGTGGAGCAGGAGTTTATGTCTGGAATAGACACTGATAAGGTATGTAAACAATAAAACTGATCTAACAAATAACTGATAGTTTATCAAACAAGGATTACAGCTATAAAAGCAATGGCTTTGACTGCAGTGTCTTGTGTAAATATTTTTAAGAGCAAATGCAAAATATGAAAATACAGATTTCATCAAGTAACAGACATTTAGCATTACTCCGTGGGGGGCAGTTTCTGCAGTGCACACGGGGAGGTGAGATCTGAAATCTAGGGCCGTAAGGGCCGTGATGGATAGAGTAAGATACTTGCTTTCGGAGAGAATTGGTCGTATAATTCCTTTATATATATCCGCCTCTATTAATACAGTAATAAGATATCAATGTATGAAAATTTCCATCTTCTAAATAAATGCCTGTTACTGAGAACGACAAGGTCACACGCACCTCTTGGGAGGTTGTCCGCGAGGCAGATGAGTCCAGGCAGGCATTTGGATTGCCCATGTGTCCTCGCCAGCCTGACGGCTGGTGCGTTTGCGCGGTGGCTGAGGGTGTGCGTCGCAGGGGCTGGACAGGGCGTAGGGGGTTAGAAAAGAAGGAGTCATCCTCCCACACATATCCTTTATTTGACTTTGAAAAATAATAGTATATATCACATTTGTAGAGTTCCCTAAACCAGATGCCAGTATATGTCTATACTTTGTTTCCAGGTCAACAATTACATCGAGGATTGTATTGCCCAAAAGCATCCACTCATCAAGGTGTTAAGACTCATTTGCCTCCAGTCTGTGTGCAATAGTGGACTCAAACAAAAAGTTTTGGATTATTACAAAAGAGAAATTCTCCAGGTTAGTATATTTGTAAATTACTAATTTGCCAAAGGAGAAAACATCTTTTAAAAAAAATACTTCCCAAATCTGCTATTTTTGTATATGATTTCCACTGTCTTTGAAATTTTTTAACTCCTAGGGGGACGGTCCTTGGTGCTGCATTGTGTGCTATATTTGCATAGTAATAGCAGCTCCTGTTGACCCAGCATTTACCAGGCCAGGCCCCTGGTTCTGTTGGCAGAGCTGTTATGTGTGGTCGTTTGTTTAACTGTGAGCACAGGTCTGGGAGTCATCCCATTTTATGGATGATAAAACTGAGGCACGGAGCAGTTATGGAACTGCCCCAAGGTCAGCCAGCCAGCAAGGGGCTGAGCCAGCGCTAAAATCCAGGCAGCTGCGGTCTGCTGCCCGTTCTCTTACCAGCCAGTATCCGACAGAGGAAGGGAACTCTCTGCGAATTTCTGATAATAATTCCTTACCAGACTCAAATGAACCCTGTGATACTTTATAATAAGAAAAGCCCATTGTTTGCAAATGCCTCAGGCAGTATTTGCTAGTATCAGTCACAGTGAAGTACATTATTGTTATAACTAAATGCTCCTTTTTATCTCTTTAAAAATTACACAAATAGCACATGCATCCTTGTCATATAATGCAGAAGTACATAGAGCAAAATGTGAACATCCCTGCACCCCGCTCCCAGCCCCGTTCCCGCCGCGACCCCAGATAAGACCCATGTCAGCAGCTTGGCTAGTGTGCGTCCACGCTTTCGTCTTGCATTTCCGTACTAAGCATGTTCACGCACACAGCCTGTGGGGCGAGACTGGCTGGGTCCAAGCCAGCTCTGTCGCTGTTAGCCAAGTGGTCTTGGGCACATTAAAATAAAGATGATAATAATATTTATAATAATTATAACAGGGATGAACGAGTTAACGTACGCACGTGCTTAGAACACAGCAGTGCCCTGCACACAGACGGTATAAGCTGCTATTATTATTTACTAATAATTTTTAAAAGAAATAAAGTCCTTCTATACATAGTATTCTATTATTATATATCTTTTGTCCTTACGAATATATCCAGAAGATCATTCTTCTCAGAATGTATAGGTCTACCTCATTTTTTCAAATAGCTAATTATATCTCGTATAAATATATACTATACAGTTGATCCTTGAACGATGCAGGAGTTGAAAATTCACCTATAACTTTTGACTCCCCCAAAACTTAACTACTAACAGCCAGCTGTTGACAGGAATCCTTACCAATAACGTAAACAGCTGATGAACACATTTTATGTATTTCTGTGTATTATATATTGTACTGTTAGAGTAAAGTAAGTTAGAGAAAAAATGTTAAGAAAATCAGAATAAAGAGAAAATACATTTACAGCACAATATATATTTAGAGAAAAAAAATCCACACACAAGTGGACTCGTGTAGTTCAAACCCATATTGTTCAAGCGTCTTGTGTAATTGATCTGATGTCGCTTATGTTGGTCCTTAAATTCTGACTTTAAAGTAAACTTTCTAAGCCCCTCTCTGAGGCAGCGAGCTGGGTTATTGTGACGGGCAAGCACTTTTAGGGCACGTTTCATCCTCTGCGCCACCACGTGCTCATGGCGGTCCCCACCCGGACTTCGGTACCAGGCCCTGGAGAACAAGTCAGATTGACTTCTGTTCTGAAAGTCGCAGAAAGCCTCCTTCTGTTATGACATCCAGGCCACACGACTTCTCTTGCAGACGTATGGCTATGAGCACATATTGACCTTACACAACCTGGAGAAGGCCGGCCTGCTCAAAGCACAGATGGGGGGCAGAAACAACTACCCCACGATCAGGAAGACGCTGCGCCTCTGGATGGATGACGTAAACGAGCAGGTAAGACCCACTCCTCACTCCTGCGCACCGACAACGCTACTCCATCTCCACGTCCCCCTTGCTTTCCAAACACAGTTTTCTGATGTTTTTGAAAAAGTGATGTGTTCACGTATTGTGTCTGTCGGCATCCCAGCAGGAAACAGGGCGTGCTCTCACTCTGCAGAGTTGGAGGAGAGTTTCGTAAAGATGGGGGTGAGGGGACCAGTAGGAGGGAGTGCAGTGGGGAGCCTACGGGCAAGAGAGGGAGCTGTTCCAGAAACTTCTTCTGGACCTGGAAAAAAGAGCCGTACAGAGAGGGATGAGCGGCCTCTGGTCGAGGGACCCAGCCAGCTCCTAGCAGTGTCCCAGAGAGGAAGCCGGGAGGAGGAAACCCTGGCCTCACCTGCCACCCACGCTTCCGTTTCCGTCTGGCGCCTCCCACTGGCCAGATGCAGAAGGCCGGGTACGGTGAGCGCCTTGGCACAGAGCCTGCGCGTGGGTCGCCTGGACTCAGAGCCAAGAAGAAGGGTGGAGAGGGTTGGAAGACAGCCAGCTGGAAGAGTGCAGAAGTCAGCCCGTACCCATCTAACCCCATTTCTCCTCGGAAGCAGCCACTGTAACCCAGTTTTTTCTCTCTCCTTCCAGAGTCTGTGTATGTACATTTTTACATAAATGTGCATATCCTATACCATCGGTCTCCAAAGCAGGGTGCACCTTGCTTGACATTTATTGTTTATTCCAAAATTTACTGTCCCCACCCACTTTGGAGATGGTTCTGTGATCCACCTCATTTTAAAAATAATTTCTTTGTGATTGCTACATAGTAGTGTTGCACAAATGTGTGTGTGTGTGTGTGTGTGTGTGTGTGTGTATAATTTTATGATTTAACTGATAGAAATTCAGGTTGTTCCTGTCCTTTCTCTGGAACATACGATATTGCAGTTAATATGTTTATGCTTTGGTCTGTTCTCCCCTGGTGTATGGTGTACGAACCCCTCTGTGGGATAGAACCCTAAAAGTCAAATTGCCGAGTTCCAAGGTTATGCACATCACTGCTCAGCTAGAGAGCGCCAAGTTACACACCAAGAAGTTTCTTACCAAACCAAGTAACAATTTTTCATCTTCAGTACCTACAGATGCTTTTGGTGGCTTTTCAAGATATGAGTCAAAGTGAGCCTCTGGCCACTAAGAACAGAGCCTGGGTCGGGTGGGTTGGAGCAGGATGGGGAGTGGGGAGTTGTTTGCGTTTCTGCCTTCAAAGACAAATCAAATCATTTCGGATCACCCCAAAGCCACGTCTCCATAGCAACAGTCTTTTCCCCCCGTAATTATTTAACAGAATCCCACGGACATCTCCTACGTGTACAGCGGCTACGCGCCGCTCAGCGTGCGGCTGGCCCAGCTGCTGTCGCGGCCGGGCTGGCGCAGCATTGAGGAGGTCCTCCGCATGCTCCCGGGGCCACACTTCGAGGAGCGACAGCCGCTGCCCACGGGACTGCAAAAGAAACGTGAGTTTCCGTGCGGGGTCGGCAGACTATGCTAGTGCGTTTTCACGTGTGATGCACGTACGATGAACGTAAAATACGTTCGTTAAGTGCGTTTTCACGTATGATGCACGTACGATGAACGTAAAATACGTTCGTTAAGTACTTAGGAGTCTTTTTTGTGAGTCACTCATGTATATTTTAAGGGCTGGCGCCCGTTATTCCCTCAGGGGTAGCAGCTTCCGACATCTGAGTTGAGAATCTCAGTCGTTAGAAAAAACATTTGAGATCAAAGTCGTGTTCCCCCCAAAAAAAGACAAGAAACAACAGAAAATAAAAATAAAATAGAAAAAAAAATCCCATTCTCGAATTTCAAAAGAGCTGTCTGACCAAGATGCATTTGACATTTTTTTTCTTATGAACGATGCAGTTTTTTAAGAGGTGGAAAGAGAAGCTCCAACAATAAATAATTCTTAATTCTGAAATGTTTCAATTTTAGGTCAGCCAGGAGAAAACCGAGTCACCCTGATATTTTTCCTGGGGGGTGTCACCTTTGCGGAGATCGCTGCGCTGCGGTTCCTCTCGCAGCTGGAGGACGGGGGCACGGAGTATGTCATCGCCACCACGAAGCTCATGAACGGCGCCAGCTGGCTGGAGTCCCTGATGGAAAAGCCTGCCTAGGGCGTTCAGAGCGGCCTGCACGAGCGGACTGCAGAAGAAACTGCCCCCCGGAAGAAGATGCTGGAAGGGAGTGCAACCCCGTAAAGGAATAACACAGGAATACAGAATTTACTTAAGGATCAGCTTCTTAAACTATGCTGATTTCTCCTTTCTGCTTCTCCTGTGTGTTCCGAATTTCTTGAAGAAAGAAGAATAGAGAAGCAGCCTGGGTCAAAGAAACACCGGTTGTTAATGTTCTAAGCTCAGGATCTCATTCGAGACCTCTGGAAACACGTTCAGGATGGTGGGCATGGATAAACTATACAGCCGCACTGATGGGGCCGGTTCCTAAAGTAAGAAAGCAGGGACGGAGCAGGTAAGCATGAAAACCGAAGCGGGAAGCCCAGCTCCTGAGAAGTGGAGCTCAGTTTCTGGAAGGCGCACCGTGCCCGGGGCAGTTCTAGCTGTCGCAGGCTAGAGCTACTGTCACCGGGTCAAGATGGCTTTTTCCTGCAGAGCGTGGCACATTATATTCTTTGTCACCGATCTCTTGTCTGTTTTGGTTCCTTGCACTTTTCATTTCTCTGCTTCTATAAAGCAAGAGGTCTGAGGAGCTGCTTTTCCCAAAATGAAGTTTCTGATCTGTCTGATCAGCTACATCTGTGTGGGTCCCGACTTATCAAGGGCTTTTTACATGGAAGGAGGTAATAATTGGGGAGCAGCTTCCTGAGAATTTAACTATTCAGAGATGCTTTTACCTGTTATTAACTCCAAGGCATCTCAGCGGTAGCTGCCTCCATGCATGGTGGTCTCAATCTTCCTTGCCCATCGTGGGCCCACCGTGAGCCGCGGCAACTTTGTCGCTTCATCTTGCAACTCCATCTCTCCGGTAACTGTCCCATGTACCTCTCTAGCAGTCTGTGGCCACTCTATACTCAGCCACTTTCATTTCTTTTGCTTGCAAACACCTAGCTCTGTTTCAGTCCCTAGTCTGGTGACCTTGGCCTTCCTCTGGCACAGCCGGCGACGGTCTTGGAGTGCAGCAGGCACAGCTGCTGCTCGTCCTGCAGGAGACTGCGGGCTGTGGGAGAGGAGTGGGTGTTGGTGGAGAAGTTGGAAGGCTCCCGCCTGCTCCACCCCAGTGTCGGGAGGAGTCGAAGCCGAGGAGGGAGCCAAGTTGATGGCTTCACAGCACTAAGCCACATCTCCAACAAAATTAGCTTCTCCTCCTCTTTGCCCCCTGGCATGACCAAAGCCAGCATCCCTCCCTAGGTGTGGTTCCCATTGCTGATTAGTAACAATACATGTCTTCCTCACTTCTTTTCATTAGTCCAGTTCTGTTAGGCACATTGCACACTATGAAAGAGAAATTCTGTATTTAAGAAAAGCCTCTTTCATAAAAGAATCAGGGATAGAGGAGGTAGTATTTAAAAGATTTGCTTCCCGTGGATTTAATTGGGCCTCGATGGTCAGTATTTGGAAATGGTCTTAAGAAAACGATTTCTGTTTTAGAAAATCCTTTTTCAGACCCTTGTCATCCCGGGGAGATTAATTTATACCTTTCAGCCCCAGAAATTGTCAGCCTCAGAGGACGAAATGTACCTTGTCCCTCAGTGTTTTGGCCTCATGGGATTTGAGAATTCAAGTCCAGTCAAGTCTCCTTGGTTGGGTTTTTTGTCCCATGAACAGACACTCAGCTGAGTCTTGTGTGTCTGCATTCACTCACGACTCTGTACCTGCCTCTTCAGAGCGTAGCTAGGTCAGCTCCTAAAAACGCATTCCACAGAAGACTAAAAACATCAATTGCCTCATTTGTATGCAAGTGGAAAGTGGTGAATAATTATATATTTTACGCCTTTGTGTCGGTTCATTTAATACTTGAAGTAGTCTGTGTCTCAAAGGAGTATGCCCTTACTAAGAAAGGGTATGTGGATGGTACATTTATTCCTGGAGAGGGTAGATTGTTTACACCATGTCTGGGTAGACAGTTCTGCTATACCAGGAGTCCCCTGAAAAAGGAGTTTATATAAATAAAGAAGTGTACATAGGCACTGTTTTGGGTTTACTATACCCCTTTGAATTTTAGCCAACAGAGAGAGAAGTATTTGAACTATACTTTCACTGTGGAGCAAGAGAGTAGCGCTTTAAAGGAGGTGGATTAAGAACAGTGCATTTAATTCTTGGAGAGAACTGGGAATGGAAGATCTCTACGGGACTTCTGGTCTATTCTCACTCTGCTCTCACTGGAAAGGAATTGTGATTGGTCATGGCATGCCAGTTTGTCTCTTGTTCTCAGCTGTACATTAAAGACTTGGATTCAAGAAGAGATATTTTTAAAAGTACTAAAATGATCAAAATATCTACGGACAGGAAGAGGGGCTGTGATAGAAATGGCAAGGCATAGAAATACAGACATCACGTAGACTGAATTTTGAACAGATTCAATTATACTCCAGAGCCTGCATTATTTCTCATATGATTAATCATGACATGTTGTAGAAAATAGAGAATGCCTTTTTGTCATCCAACAATCAAAAGGCAGCAATGTAAAATTTCTGATTCTTGTATTATCAAGTGAATGCATACGAACGTCGAGCCACATAATATTTCTTAGTTTCAGTCACTCTATTGCTGTAAAATACCCCATATTGGGTGGTGACTAGAAGCTGCCGAGGCTGGAACACATAGCTGCTTTGAGATATCCGTTCGAAGGATGGGAGGGGTAAAGGGAACAGGATCGGACCTGTTTTAACAGCCCCCCTTTTTCATCAGTTACCTTGGTGTGGGATGAGGGCAGAATGTCAGCCACGCTTTCTTTCCTCTGACCACGCAGGACACAGAAGCCTTCAGATGGCCATTTCTCTGGGGGAGCAATTACCACTCACTGGCTTCCTGAGCGGCTCGATAATGGTCTGCTCTGGTTTTCAGCCGAGCTGCGGCCGGGGCTCTGATTTGATAAAAAGAGATCCTGATCAAATTAAAGAGCCATTTGCTTCTGGATGATGATGTTGATAAAAGGGTTGGTGTCCACACTGCTTTTGTGAAAGGTCAAAAAAAAAAAAGTCTTTAACAAGAAAGTACCACAAAAAGCCAAATAATCGGGAGTGTTTTCTTTCACTAGTGCATCTGGAAAGAGTCTGTCCTTTATTTACAGCAATCCTGATTGGCTCTTTTGACCTCTCTCAGTTGGAAAATTTGAAATTGGAAGTGGGCATTTGGGAAGGGGACTGTGTGACAAGTCCCTCACCTTAGCTCTGTGCATTAGAATCCAGCCCTCCAGAGCTCGGGGCTGTCCAGGCTCCTGGCTCACGCTCACACACACGCACACTCACACCTGCAGGTTTGGTGAGACAGCTTTGCTTTCACTGGGCGGGCATCAGTGAACGTCCTTCCTTGGCACAGTCGTTCCAAACTGAGATGGCGCAGGGTGGGACCACTCGCCATGTGAGTTTGTTAGAAAAGGATTTGGACTCTATCCCACCCACAGTGTTCAGAAAAGCAGACAAAAAGGGACTTGTACACCCCCCACTGTACCGCTTGCTCAGCTCATCTATGTCAGGAGCTTTGCAGGCAACTCTAGAGCCCAGGGGGCTGTGGTGGCGACACTGGCAGAGGGCAGGCAGCGCTGCCAGTGCCCCGCCTGGCCTGGGACCGCCTGCGCGCAGCTCCCGGAGAGCTCAGGGACCACGTGGAGACTGTGATTGGTCTCCAGACCACACCTAGTTGGTGAGTGCAGCTGCTGCCTGAGAATCCCTCAGCTCTGCCTAGAGCGCTGGAGCGCATACAAGCTGCCCTCGGACACCGGGCCAGAGAGGAAGCGGGAGTTGCCGTGGTGGTGGAGTTGAGGCAACTTTGCTGAGTGAGTGCAATGGGGAGAGGGAAGCTGGTGGCTGGCACTGAGGGGAGTTCTGGGAAGGACAGCGATGGAGGTAAGGAGCTGGTTTGGGTTGCTACCATCTGATTCTGTCCGTGGTGGAAGAACAGCAGGGCTGGAGCAGGTGGACAGGCACAATGGGGAAGGAGAATAAGCCCAGGATCAAATTGATACCCAGCTCTTGGCATTCCTGCAATCCTGGCTGGCCAGAAGGGCTAGCCTGCTGGACCACAAAGCAAAGATCCTCAAACTATGCGGATTAACAAGACTTGGGGCCCGGGGAATTGCAGAGGGGCTGCAGTGAGGGCCTGCCGCCTGCCCCTTACCTGTCCCTCGCTTCCCCTCCCAAGCAGCGGACGGCTAGGACTGCAGCTTGAGTGATGGGGAAAGAAAGCTTTACTCCACCAGCCCATTAGCAGCACATACAGCATTAAAAATGCAGGAGGTGGATGGGAGGAGAGGACTGGGGATGAAGGCTAACGCAGCAGCTGGCGCTGGGAACGACCAGGCTTCTCCTCCGAGCCCAGACCCAGAGTGGGGGCCCAAGAATGAGGAACTTTGGAGTTAAAAGAATTCTATAGTGTAAATGCAGAGAGAGCATCCAGATGGTTGTTATGGAGAAAATCAGCACTTTGGGCTTCTTTAGCCTCAGGAAAGTGTGTTTACTCTTTAGAGGGCCGGGGTCCCGCCTGTTGCCCACACTGCCTAGAAAAGTGTCTGGCTCAGCGGCGCTTGTTCAGTATTCAGTGGAGGTTGGGCATGGGCAGGAAAGGTCTTCTCTTTGCACTCAGGGTCTCCCGGGCGCCCCGCCCCGCAGGTCCCCGGGCCTCCCTCGCAAGGCGATGCCAGCCTCGTCCACCATCCACGTGCTGCAGCTGCTGCGGGAGCTGCTGGCCTTCGTGCTCCTTAGCTACACGGTGCTCATCGGGGCGTTGCTGCTGGCCGGCTGGACCACCTACTTCCTGGTGCTGAAGTGACAGCGCCGCCGGCCCGGCTCCCCGCCCCTCCCGTCCTCCTCACGCCGGGGCCTGGGCCGCCTCTCAAGGCGCGGCCCCGACGCGGGCCCCAGTCCCACCACGGGGCACGACGGCCGACTTCGCTGCGCCCACTCCACGCCCTCGGGCCCAGGGCCGGCGCCCCGCGCGCGCACGCTCTGGCGGTTGATTGCCCGGCGCGACCGTTAGAGCCGTTACCCTGAGCCCCGCCCCCTCCCTCCCCACCTGGCCAATCCTGCTGCTCCCTCGGCCGGGGGCGTGGCCATGGGGCCAGGCGCTCTCCCGCGGAGGCTGCACCCCGCCCCCGGCTCGGGCGGTGACGTCACTTCCGGCGTGCGCGCGCGGCGTCCTCCCGCCCCGGGATGGCGGCTCTGAGGAGTTGGCTGTCGCGGGGCGTTGCGTCCTTCCTCAGGTAGGGCTGCGGCCGCGGAGGAGGGCTGGGCGGGAGGCAGGGAGGCCACGCAGAGGGGGCGGTAGCCGGGACCGCGGCGCTGGCCTTGCCGGCGCGCGCTACCCCTCCTCTGTCGTGCGGGCCGCGGCGTCCCTCTCCTCTCCGAAGTCTGAGGACGTCCCGCCTCTGCCCGGGCCAGAGGCCCCCGCCCCCTCGGCCGTGCCGAGGAGTCACGGCTTTACTGTTATTCCAGAAATAAAAGCGACGTCCCCCAGACTCCGGCTGGCTCGTCGGCGTCCCCAGAGGAGAGTAGGGGCGAGGCCCGGGCAGGCGGCGGGTCGGTAGAGGAGGTTTCCCCTGAGGGCGGGAGGGGCCCCGGGAGCTCGTCAGGCCCCGAGCGGCTTCTGCGGCTGCCAGTGTCCGGCGGGGACTATCAGAGAACCTTGCCCCAGTCCAGAGCTGAATCGCGCCTGCAGAAGCGTTTATTTTCGCATGAGGTTTTTCCAAGCTTTGACACCGCCCCGTAGACGTCCATGCCCGGTACCTGTTCCACTCCAAAACCTAGCGGCCCGCACTCCCGCGCGGCAGCGGTTCGCGGGAGCACCATAGTGGTTGTCTCCTTGGCGAGTCCAGGGTTTTGCGGTCCACCACGCTCCCCGCCGAGCCCTGTCCTCTGGAAGGTCAACCCTACACCTCCGTTTAGGTTCCTGCGTGGCCCCAGTGTGAGTTTCCAACCCCTGCCAGTAAGTCGAAGAGACTTTTACAGATTGGTGGTTGCGCCTTACTAAATTCACGCTCTCCATCTAGGTACAGACAGTGTGTCCCTGTGGTGGCTAACTTCAAGAAGCGCTGTTTCTCAGAACTGATAAGACCATGGCACAAAACGGTGGCCGTTGGGTTTGGTGTGACCCTGTGTGCGATTCCTATTGCACAGGTAAAGTACTGTCGTGTCACTCGTGTTTCTTGTCTTCTGTAGCGTGCCCTCTTTGAGTCTCGTGTGGGCAATGAATCGTCAGACAAGCTCTCATAGTTTTACCCAGTGCTTCCCTCCCCCCCCCCATACACAAACACACATACACACGATGGTATATTATCTACTGTACTAGCATCTTCTCAGGGCTGAGCAAACTTTAATCCCATCTTGATTGCCCCTTTTGGTAGGAAGTGTGTCAAGTTGGTCAAATTGTATAATGACGGAAGAGAGAAGAGTATATCAATAATACAGTCTTTCATTCAACAAAAAATTATTGACTTTTTAAATTAAGCTTATTGGGGTGACATTGGTTATTGACATTTTTTGTGTACTAGACACTGAGAATATTGGAGCAAAACCAAGTTCCACTCTCATGGAGAAAATCAACAAATACAAAGTGTCAGGTGATGGATGATAAGTTATGCAGACCACAGGGTAAGTGAATAGGAAATGCCGGGATGGAGTTGTTTGATTCTAGGTAGGGGGGTCAAGGAGGGCTACGCTGATAAAGTGATATTTAAGTAGAGGTTAGAATGACCTGAGAGAGTGAGGCACGGTAGTATTTTTGGGAAGAGCTTGTCAAGTGCAAAGGCCTGGAAGCAGCAGGATGCATGATGTGTGTGATAAACAGGGAGGTTAGTGTTGCTGGAGTGGAATTAGGAAGAGAGCGTGCGATAGATGAGGCCAGAGAGTAGCCGAGGATCAGACTGTGTGTTCTGTACTTTGTGGGCCATTGTAAAACTTTGGATTTTATTCTGAAAAGGAAGCCATCGAGGATTTTAACATAAGGTTATTATGATCTGACATAACTTTTTTTCTTTCCAAAAATATAGACTTTTAATGGATGGCGGTACAATATTCATTGTTTGTATCTGAGGCTATTGTATCAGGCTGGAAGAAATACATGTATTATAGAGAGTTCTTTAGCAACCTAATTGGAAAATGACATCTACATACTTCTGTTTCTTCAGTTATGGAAAGAAGTGTATTTGTTTAATTGACTGGATCGTATTCCTGAAGACTTAAAAATATAACATTTTAAAGAAATCTAAAAAATTCATTAAATGAAAAAAATATTTCCATACTGGTTCTCTTAAATATGGTAAAATCACATTTTAAGCCTTATCAAATAATAACTTGTAGATTCTGCAAATTTCAATAATAGAGATAATTTTGTTAAACTGATTTTGAAAATAGAGGTTTCTCACTGGCTGTGTGTCCCTCGGCAGTTATTTTTTATTTCCTGTTTGGCAACCATCAGCTTGTTCTCTGGGTCTGGGTCTGTTTTTGTTTTGTTTATTCATTTATTCTGCTTTTTTAGACTCCACACATAAGTGAGATCATACAGTATTTGATCTGTATATCTTTTTCTGCCAGTACCATACTGTTTTGATTATTGTGGCTGTATAGTATAGTTTGATACCAGTGAGTGTGATGCCTCATATTTTGTTAAGTTTTGTCTATTTGGAGTCTTCTGTGGTTCCATATAAATTTTAGCATTAGTTGTTCTAATTCTAAGAAGAATGTCATTGATACTTTAATAGAGATTACACTGAATCTGTATACTATTTAAGGTAGTAAGAACATTTTGACAATATTAATCCGCCCAAACCAGGAGCACGATATATCCTTCCATTTATTTGTATCTTGTTTGGTTTCTTCAGTGTCTTATAGCTTTCAGAATTTAGGTCTTTCGTCTCTTTGGTTAAATTTATTCTTAGGTATCTTATACTTTTTGGTGCAATTGTAAATGGGTCTGTTTTCTTAATTTCTTCTGCCGATAGATTTGATATGGAGCATATAGCCTTCATTCCAGTGCTTTAAAAAGGCCTAAGCAACTGAAAGAATGGAGTTGCCATTTACTGGGGTGGAGAGGAGTAGGAAAAATTTGAAAGGAGGAAGGCAAGAGTTAAGTTTTGGAAATGACAGGCTGAGATGTTTAGTAGCCATCTATGTAGAACTGTCAAGTAGAGAGTTGATACGAAGAGGGTATTCTTATTATTGGGGGTTTTTAAAGAGGTAATTTATTTAAAAAAAAACACTGGTTATATGCTTTATTGGGAAGAACTAAATAGGAAACCAATAAACCCCTTTTTGGTAAAATATTCCTGACACTTTATCACACCAACAAGATTAATTCTACTGATCACCAGTATTTTCAGCATCTGAGGGTCAGTCATGAGCGCTCACCTTTTCATGTCTCACTTCAACCTTCGTCTCTGCTCACTGATGAATCTTTAACCCTAAAACGCTTACTGGAACACCAGGCCCATTTTTAGCCACAATTGGGACGATGTTTTCTTCCTCCAAAATATTTTTTGAGTTTGTCCTTTCTCAGTTTATATACTATTCTTAAGCCCCATTCTCCTCAGTTCTGGGTCACATGACAGGGGCCTCTCGGGATTCTCCTGCAGGAACAGCAGTCCTGTTCTTCAAAACCTGCAGTGGCTCTCCATTCTGTGACAGAACTGAAATCCAGAGAGCTGCTCCTGCACTCCAGTCCCTAGCTAGTCACATCTCCTTGTGCCACCCACTCCACCCACTCCAGATTCCTGAACATCCTCCGTGTGCCGTCCTCATCCTAGTTGTCTTCAGGCCCAAATCTCACCTCTCTTTAAAACTTGTCCTAGTCCCTGGCCAGCGAGCTCCTTTTCCAGTCACTTAGTGCTGTATATTTTGATATTTCACGATGATCCATTTGGCACTCTCCTGAGTCTCGGTCGGCAGGGCATATTAGAAACCGTGGAGTGAGAAGATTTAGCTTGAGTTCTAGACGCATGACTTTTTGGTAAAGTCACACAACTGCTATGAGCTTCCATTTCCTCATCTGTGAAAAAGAAGTGATACTACCTGGACCGTTGTGAGGAACTGCAAAACGTAGGCCGTTAGGAAGACGTGAGTTACCAGAATATGTCAAAATTAGCTTCTCATAATCAGAGCTAATGTTCTGTGCTTTCTAGCCCCTCAGTGCACAGTATAGAATGAGTGATTATTTGATTGAATGAAATATAAAGATGGTAACTAAAATTCTTGATTTGTTCATGTATCAGAGGTATTTTTTGATAGCTGCTTTCAACAGGCAGTGATTCAGTGTATTTATACTCTAAATAGCAAAAACAACACTGGATGATACAGAGATTGGTTTCTTTGTTAGTTCTGATACAGTAAATGCTTTGCTGAGGAAGAAAAAGGCAGAATCATATTACAGTGGGCTTTTTAATGTAATAGCTGAGGTCAGAGTGCAGAGTTCCCACCACCACCGTGAAGACCAGATTTGCTGATTCTGCTCAGAATCGCCGTCCTCCACCCACCCATTTACTTGCTAAGATTCAGCTTAATCCTCAGCTCTAGAAAGGCTTTTCTAAGCCGTCTCACTCCGCACAGAAGTGATTGCTCCCTACGTGGGCCGTGTGCCATGTGGTAGCCTCTACAGGCATCTGCCACACCCTCTTGGCACTTGATTACATTAACTTTTCACAGTCTCCATAAGCCCCAGCCTCTCTCCTTCCCTGTGTGAAATCTTTGAGGGCCGAGAATATATCTTCACTTTATATCTCAGGCCTCTAGCACTATGATAATGAATGAGTCATAATTTCATGAAACTCCTCGTAATTACTAGCATTTCATATAAAGAAATACTTTTTGGAGCAGAGACTAAAGAATAAAAGTGGGTAAAAAGCATACTCTGGAATTATTTTCATTTTTTGTCTTAAGTAGCCAAAATAAAGCCTAAAAAGAAACAGCTGACACAAAGCAGCACAGTGCAGTTGCAGCATGAGAACTGTGTCACTCGGCTGTCTGTGGTGACGTTCTCAGTCCCAGCTTTAGAGGCTGAGTGAAAACGTCTCTGTCTTTCAGAAATCGGAGCCTCATTCTCTTAGTAACGATGCGTTAATGAAGAGGGCCGTGTCTCTGGTGACAGACAGCACCTCGACCTTTCTCTCTCAGACCACATATGCACTGATCGAAGCAATCACTGAATATACCAAGGTGAGTGTCCCGTGGAGTCTTGGTCACCTAGACCAGTATCTAGCAAGCGGTGGCTCACAGATTGGGTCCAGTCTGATGCCTGCTCGCTTGTGTGTGTGTTGCCTGTGACCGCTTTCACGAGCTTAACAGTTGCAACAGAGACTGTATGGCTCCCAAAGCCTAAAATATTTATTCTTCATTTAAAAAGTTGGCTGAGTTCTTACCTAAATCACTCGTTTTTAGACCTTTACCAGGAATGCTTTTTAAAAGAAGAATCTTAAATAGAGCAGCCCAGTTTATAAGATAGGGAAACCAAGCTGGTCTGCTTCAGTAGGGGTGAAAGAGTCCAAAGTCTCCCAGCAGTGGCATGGGGGGGCGGCAGGGGGCGTGTCAGGGGCTTCTCTGTGAGACAGTTCGAAAACCACTGATCGGAGCTAATAGAGTATGTGGACAATCAAAATCATTCAACAGTCTCCTCTGTTTATTTTACTTTCTTCAGCAGCTCGTTTCTCAGCCTTCTGAGTTCCCCTCTGCATTGTATTCCCTTTCTGTGTCTGAACTTCAAACACAAAAGTTGACAAGTGGCGATACTGTCACGGAATAATGTCCTTCGTACACTAGTGCAGTGTCAGTGACGCAGAGGGCTGAAGAGCCGGGCTGCTGTAATAGGACTTTATCTCGTTGAGGTAGAAGACTCCCTCATTTATTTTACTCAGACTCGTGGATTCTGTATTTGTAGGCTGTCTATACCTTAATTTCTCTGTACCGGCAATATACAAGTTTACTTGGGAAGATGAATTCAAAGGAGGAAGATGAAGTGTGGCAGGTGATCATAGGAGCCAGAGTTGAGGTAAGCAAAGGTGGTTAGGCATTTCTGTGGTGGTGCTTCTGCCTCACTGTGATGTCCAGTGTCGATTAAGGTGTCCAACCAGTAACTTCTCTAAATCTCCCATTTTGAATAATCCATTTAAATGTGAGTATTAACCTCTTCCTGCTGTCTGAAGCAGCTCTTTGTCGCATTTACAGATGACGTCAAAACAGCAAGAGTACTTGAGGTTGGAAACCACGTGGATGACTGCAGTGGGCCTCTCAGAGATGGCAGCGGAAGCTGCCTACCACACTGGTAGGTACAGCTGTTCACTTGGGTGGGGTACCACTTGAGTTTCGAGGGCTGGGAAAGTTTTATCAGATCTTTCTTTACGAAACATAATTGCTATTACGGGAAGTTGACAGAGATGAGGATAATAAGCCTCCGGATATAATATCGTAATTGTATAAAGTCAGCCTTGGCCCGATCGCAGGCCGGACTAGGCCAGCACCAAAACAAAAATATATAGTTTAGGATCACTTATAAATCTAACAGTAATTTACCCTCAAAATACAATGATAATTCGACATTGGAAAAAAAACAATTCCTTGAGATTATCTGCCTACAGTAGATTAAAGAAACCACCCATGTAATCATATGTACCCATTTATGATTTAAATCTAAGTACTACTATAAATAGAATTTCTTTAACATGATAAAGGTTAAGTAATCTTACTTAATAGTGAAATACGAGAAGTATTTTCATCAGGGTCAGAAATAAGAGATGGATGCCTGCTATGCTCCAACCTTTCAGCTTGGCACCGAAGGTTCTCAGTAATGCAGTACACCCACATGTGCATATGCGAGGCTATATGATGATACGCACCAGCAACAGGTAGAAGGAATGATAGAGCTCAAAAACATTTAAAAGCAAAATTGCAAAATACTTTCCATAAATATATTTTTCTAAGCATTGCATATGGATGTGGTCACATTTTAAAAGATAAAAAGGATGCCTTTTAGACTTCCATCAGAAGGCATATCTGAGATTAGTTAGGGTGAGGAAGGAAACCTTTGACAATTTTATTAGAGACCTCTCACTAACATTGCAAAAAGACATGTACTCAGTAGTTAAAAATTAAAAACTTAAATTCATGGAACATCTATATTAAGAGCTGTGTAGCTATAAAAATGGTTGTTGGAATTGCATTTAATCATCATAGCGATAGCTGCTATAGCTGGGGGAAATGCTGGGGTATCGACAAAGAATAAAAGGCCGGCCTGAATGTGGAGGTGGAAGGTTCTCTGCAGAGAGAAGGCCAGCAGGGAGGGCTGGGAAAGCAGCTCCCAGAGGGGCTCAGATGACAACCACGAGTCCCCAGGCTTTCCATGTGTCCCTTCACACCCACCCTGTCTGTCTGCTCAGTGTAACTGTCCCGTCTTTGGCAGGAGCGGATCAGGCGTCTGTGACTGCCAGGAACCACGTCCAGCTGGTGAAATCGCAGGTGCAGGAGGTGCGGCAGCTGTCGCAGAAAGCAGAAAGCAAGCTGGCCGAGGCACAGACAGAGGAGCTGCGGCAGAAAACACAGGAGGAAGACGGGAGGGCCGAATGCGACCAGGAGGCCTACCTGCGTGAGGATTGAGGGCGTGAGCCACTGCCCACGCCTGCCGCTCGGCCTGGGCGGGGCACAGCTTTCCCTGCCAGTCGAAGGGGAGGCAGGCCCTGAGGCCCCTGTGAGCTGTGCGTGCCTGACCCCTCCCCCTGGTCTCAGGCTCGGGCTGGACCTGGTTCTCAGCTGGGGCACTGTACCCTGTTTAACCCCTCCCAGCACAGCTGCCTCTCACCTGCCGACCTTTTTACCTCCCACCCAGGGCAGCCTGGCCAGAGAGACGGGTCCCTTTTTTGTCATGCCCACAAGTTCAGTAGCTGTTTTAACCTGAGTTTCCGATCTTATTCACCCTTCAAATCGGATTTAGTATTTGCTCTCTCCATAGGGATGTGAGTTTTGAGGAGAGAGGGCAGCCTGTCCTGTTTGTAAGGTTTCTTTGTTTCTAATACCTTCTATGACCTGGCCCCACTGCCCTGTAAGCACAACTCAGGCCGAGGAGCCAAATCCATTATTCTAAGGGACTGAATCCACGGCGTTCACCTGCTTCTCTCAACAGGACTAAATCCCACACGCGCTGCTCATGTCCTTTCCAGTTTCTCTATTGTATCTGAGACTAATTTTTTCGAATTAAAAAAAAAAAGTGTGTGTGTGTTTCCTGGGGTCCCGTGCAGCCTCCCACCTTCACCCTCCCCCCCCCCGCCCCAGACTGGCAGAGCCCCAAGGGGCTCCAGTAGTCCCCCAGGGGGTTCTGGCAACTTTGCTTTGGCCCCACTCAAACACATGCTGGTGTGAGTTAGCCAGGTTTTAGTGTTTTTAATCAAAATTAGAAAAGTGGGGGGGGGGCCTACAGAAGCCGAGCCAGCATTCCCGGCATGCGTTGAGTTTCAGGGTCCTCATCAAGACAGGAAAGGATGCACTTACCCTACCCGCCCAGCACCCCGCTGGGGCCGAGACAAGGGGGCCGCTGCACACTTGAGCCTCTTGTCTGTCACCACTGCCCACATGGTCCACATCTCCAGGAGCCTGAGGCGGTGCGCCAGGAGGAGCCCTCTGTAGAGGCAGGGCTCCAGGGGGTCCAGGGGCCGCGGCATTCCGAATGCCTGGAAGCTGGCGTGGTGCGTGGGACTCAGCCCCAGCTTCCTCAGGCACATACCCACGAAGACGTCATCGATGGGGAAGAGCTCAGCCTCTTCCATGGCTGCCCGGAGGTGCTGCATGGTGGCTCTAGACACGACATACCCACCCCTGGCATAGGGAAGGTAGTGGCAGGCCGGGTACATGGAGAGGAGGATGAAGTAGTTGACCTTGGTGCTCCTGTTAGGCAGAGCCCGGCGTATGACGTCTCCCACCAGGAGGTCCTGTGCTGGGTCCAGGCCTTCCAGGAACTCCAGCACGTTGGGGACATGGACAAAGATGTTATCATCTCCTTTTAGCACGAAGTGGGCCTGGGGACAAGCAGCCGCCACCCAGCGCTGCAGGTGCAGCTCCTTGAGCGTCAGGTTGAAGACGTCCTCGGCGAAGTCCCACTGTAGGATGTCATCAAACTCTTGACTCTCATAGGCCAGCAACTGGGTGGGGCTTGCGGGCCTTGCCACCCCTAGAAGAAACACCAGCTTCAGCTGCTGGCCCCTAGCCTGGCCCCATGTGCTGCGGATGGCCGCACGCCACTCCACGTGGCCAGGCTGTGACTTGATGGCCAGGAGCAGGAAGATGTCCTTGGCACAGCCCGAAGGCTCCAGCAAGATGGGGAAGCTGTGGCAGTGGCCATAGGTCAGGAAGAAGCGGTGATGGCTCGGCAGGGACGGGGATGCATTAGCCACTATGTTGTTGGGTGGACACTGGCCATGGCGGGGCCCTGGGGCCATGGGGCCCCCCGCCAGCTTGGCCTCCGTCCTCTGGGAGAGCAGGCAGCTGGGCAGCAGCCCGGCCAGGAAGTACAGGACTAGCCTGCGGGCCATGGCGGCCGCGTCTGGAAAAACAAAAGCCCGTGAGCTGCCCGTCCCACTGCTGGCCAGGCTGCCACATTCCTGATCCCAGGATTGCCCCACCCAGCGGCAGCCTTGGCACTTGTATCTCTCTTCTTACAGGCAGTCCTCTGGGGCTACCCTGGGCACCTTTCCAAAATCATCAGTGAGTGGTGACTAAGCACCCTTGCTGTGCCTGCCTTCACCTGCCTGCGTGGGAAGGTTCTGGGTCAACATTTTCCTAGAAGGACCCCCGCCCCATCCCTGGCCCAACCAGACACCGCCACCGCCGTTCCCGACCCCCCCCCCGCCTCTGTTCCAGACACTCCCCCGCCCCGGCCACCCTGCCGTCCTGCCTGAGCACTGTCAGCATTTTCCAAGAAACTCAAATATCTAATGAGCTTCAGTGGAAATGGCAGAGAGCTAGTTTCACTTTGGGATAAATTCCTTCTAAGTACCAAATGTGACATTCAGGACTTTTTAAGCCATTTTCAAAAAAAGAGTCTGGTCTGTTGGTGGCAGGCCCTGTGTTGGGTGGCTCTGATGACCACCCCACCAGCAGCAGATGATGGTGGCCACCACAGAATCACCCTTCGCAGCTGCCCCAAGTGGCCGGGGTTTCCTGGGGCTCGGGAGATGTTAGACAAACATCATGGGCACAGCAAGACCTTGAAAGCACACAGAGCTGGAGACAGCCGGGGCGGTTCCTGCGACCACCCTCTCCCGTCCCTGCTCCTCAGGGCTCAGGTTTTTTCCTCCCTGGCCCAGCAAGCCAGAGAGAAGGCAAAGAAACGCTGACACCCCACCCCGCAACCTGCCCTAAGGCCCCTCTCTCCCTGCAGCTCCTCCCCCTCGCCTCCACTGTCTGTGGCCCTGTTCCCCATCCACAGTCCTTCACTTCTACTGGGTCTACACGCCGGAGCCTCATCTGAGCTCTCTGCCGCTATCACCACAAAAGCATCTCTTCCAGCTGCTAAGAATGTGGCAGGTGAAGACAGGCAAGGTCACAGCCCTCACCAAGAAGAAACAGACCGAAGCAACCAGCGGAAACTCCAGGGAGCGCTGGGGAGAGAGCGAGCAGTGTGATGGAACCCAGCGACCAGATGAGAAAACCCTCCTTGGGGAAAGGCATTTCAGCAAGAACTCATGGAGTGAGGCACCAAGCCCCTTAAAGACGGGGGCCAGCCTGTGCCAGGCAGAGGGCGCAGCGGGGGTGCTCAGGTAACGGATGGTGGAAGCGTGAGGAGGAGAAGAAGGAGCAGAGCGGCTGAGAACTTGCAGGCCAGGGCCCGGGACGCAGCTGAGCCCAGGGTGCGGGCCGCGGGGCGGAGAGCTGGGTGGGTTTCAGGTGGGGGAGAACCGCGGGCTGAGGGTGGGTGGCGGTGCCGACCGCCTGGAAAGCCGCCAAGCAAGCGCTGGGATTTGGGCGAGAGCATTTTCGCGGCCTGGCTGGGATGCGCGGGGGTCCTGAGGACCCCGCAGCCCACCCCGCTCCCCCTGCGCCCTGACCCGGGGCGGCGCCCCAATGTGCGAACCAACAACTACTCCGCCCACAGAGCCCGCGGGCCACCCTCTGCTCCCCACCCACACCCACACCCGTCCGCACCCAAGCGGTGGTCTCCCTCCCTCCCGTGAGCCCACCCAGCCGGGTTTGTACCCGGCACCCGCTTCGGCGAGTGCACGACCCCCTCCGAGTGGGGTGCAGAGTCAGAAGGGTCTGCCGCTGTTTCTGGGGTGACAGCTGCTTCGGGTCCTCACAAGGATCGGTGGCCGGACATGCCACGATGAGGGCAAGGACCAAGGGCTGGTTCATTAGTCTTATCAGGCGACGGTCCTTACACGGCCGGAGTGGGGCCGAGGGGTCGCACGACCAGGAGCCCCGCGGGGGACACCCCTTCCAGGCCTGAGCACGGAGGGCAGCGCCGCCCGTCCAGGCGTCCGGAGCGAGCGACCCAAGCTGGCCCCGTCCCCAATGCCCGGCTCGGCCATTCTCGCCCCGGCGGGGCGAACCGAAGCCGAGAGGAAGCCAGACACCCCTGACCCCCAAATCCACGGGGGCGGGAGACCGGCCGGCCGCGGAACGGCGCGGTGACCACCTCGCCGCGGCCGGACCCAACGCCACCTGGGGCGGGGGCCGGGCACGCCCGGGATGGCCGGGGCGCGCGGGGCCCCTCTGCGCACAGGAGAACCCCCTCCCGCAGCGGCGGGGCCCGCCCCGCCCCCCGCGGGCCTACCTGAGCGGCCTGGCCGGTCCGGCACGGGCGGCGGGCTCTGATCAGCAGCTTGCGGGATCCGCGGGCAGCATCGGTAGATTCACCTGGCGGGCGGGGCTTTGGGGCGGCGCCGCGCAGTGGCTGCCCCGCCCCTCGGCTCCCGCTCTCGTCCCGCCCCGCTCCCCCCACAGCTGCCGCCCTGGGCCCGCCCAGCCGGGCCCCCCGCCCCCCGCCGCCGCCCAGCCGGGCCCCC